>JAYDZE010137581.1:0-22832 GCA_034509125.1 Monilaria moniliformis
TTCCGCTGTGTAATGGTTGTATAAATGTTGTGTAATGTAATTTTTGTATTTATATTTTAGTAAAGTAATAAAGAAAATTTTTGGTCCGTGTGTGTGATACCGTTTGTGACATCACTTATTCGGTGGATTTACCTATCGAGTAAGGGGTGGATATTCTAAAATCCACCATGCAAGTCTACCAAAACGACATAGGCAGGCCAATCAAGTACGTCGCCGCTTGGGAGAGGGTCCAGAACGTCGACAAGTGGGCGGGTGGCATACGCACCGAAGCGTACGAAGCATACCTCGAGCAGCCACAACTCCACAAGCGGTGGCGAAGTATCCGAAGGCGCGAGCGAGGGGGCATCCGATCAGAACGAAGGCGTCAAAGAGAAGGGGAAAAACGTCAACCTTGAGTAGTACGACACCTCAACTAGACCTGGAGGCAATGAAGGCGGCCAACAAAACGCTCATGTACAACTTGTTGGCGAAAACATATTCCAAAAAAACTAGTGTTATGATGCCTCAACAATTGGAGGTGTACTAGAGATTGATCACCAATCTCCAGAAGGATTTGGATATGTCGTTGAATGATTGGTATTTTAAGGATTTTTAATTATGTAATCTTAGGAATTTCAATAATGTAATTTTCAATTTCCAATAATGTGTTAGCAGGATTTTAAATTATGTAATATTATAATTGTTTATGTAATTTTAATTTCTTTAATGAAATTCACCTATTTTAATAATCCAAAAAATATTTTAATTAGAATATATAATAAATATAAGAAATAAGGAATGAATTAAAAATTAAAAGATTGATCTCATGAATAGTGCATGAGAATTGATGATTAAGGGATATGAATGTAAGTGATGTATCTTAACCTAGTAATAAAGTAAAAAGTGTTGTGAAGTCTATAAATAATTAATAAATAATATAAAAAATGAATGAGTTAATGGATGATCCGACTATTGAAAATTATTAAAGAAAGTGCAATGAATTCAAAGCCCTAAATAAATGTCTTCGATCACGAGGGAGAATCTTGGGCTTCTTCTCGGAGTGATGAACTGATCTCAAAATAAAAACCTGTGTCAGATGATGAAGTTCTACGTTTCTTTAATTTTTGTTGTAACCTATTTGTGTTAATTAATTAAAGCCCACCCTTTTGTTTAATCGAAGTTTCCAACAAATCTAATTAATGGTATGCTTGTAGATCAAACTTGACCCAAGAAATTCGTAGATTTATTATTGGTTTCTGAACCATAAATTTTTAAATCACTTTGAGCGTAATAATTATTATATATGTGACTGTATTCTCGTGTAATCGTGTAATCAGTGGAATTTGCGATCTCATAACTAAATGGATCACCATATAAGATTCTAAAATGAACTAAACAATTATTTCAATTATGACGTAACCAATAAAAATTAATGGATCGATGGTACCGTAGCAGCAATAGCTAAATGTGACTAATTAAGATTAAATGATTATTTTCTCCATTTAAACGACAGTGGTTCATTAACTAGTTTGATTATGAAAAGAAATGGTAGAAAAATACAAATAAGAAGGTTTATCATCACAAAAGCAACTGCGGGAAACATGGGGGCTAAATAATTTTAAAGTTAGGTAAGATTTTCTTTAGGTGCAGAAAGCGTATATTTTAATTTATGTATGCAGTAACATGACTCGTTTTAATTACTTGGACCAGTGTCTATCTACTATTTAATTACAGGTAATGTTCCGCATCTTATTTTTATTAAAGTTGACACTAGTCACGGATCACACCTTTGATAACAATACATAATATCTTGATTTTGCCTTTGAGTCTAGACTATGGTTACTTCTCTAGTACAAGAGAACTCGAAATCTACGTGTAAATATGACTATCTTGTATCGGAAAAGTTGGTTCTGTCAAGATATGAAAAGATAATAGGAGAGATATTTGTCTACAAACTTATATTAATTGTAAATAATACTTAGAGCAAGAGCGGATAACTTAAAATAAGCAAGTGTGGTTTGTAGGCGTACGTGGGATAGCAGTTTCACTCTTACTAGAAAAGAAAAGGTAGCTAATATAAAATGAACAGGGATATAGAGATTGAAGATCAAGTGTTTAAAAATATTGGAACAAGATCATATGCACTTTATTTATAGTAAAAGAAAATTGAGGTTTTTAGTGTAAGTGTTGTTGATCTTTAGCTGTTGTCTAGATCAGAGCATGTTAGAGAGAGAGAGAGAAGTCATCGGTTTTGTAATATGCAGCGAAGAATCGGGCTTGTTTATCTCATCGAGTTTCTCAGAATCTGCGTTTGATTCCTGAAGCCCAGCCGCAAGACTTGGGCCTCCTATTACTTTTTTAATTTACTCTTAAACTTTCTTACATCTTCACTTTTTTAAACGATAGGAGTATATCAAATGCTAATTTTTTCAAATTAGAAGATTCCTTATAGATTTCAAGATCATATCACTCATTTTTGTATATGATTTAATTCCCCTAATTTCGTGTTTTTTTTTTTGTGTGTAGATTTTATATACTGCAATTGCGATTTCAATGTTGTTTTTGCATAGAACATTACTATCAAGCTTTTAAAATAAGTCACCAAATTCAATGGAGGTTTGGATTATGAACATGCTAAGGACAAGGACAATCAAGACATTTTTTCTTTCAGTGTTTTCTTTATAATTATTATATGAATAGATGCTAGTATATAATTCAATCACGAATTTAGTGTCGCTTCTATGTTGCTATTTACCAAATTCCATTGAGATTTAATTACACAATCAATAAGCAAAGGAAATATTATTTTCACTTAAAAGACAAAATTAGTTAAGGAACTAATTATTCCAGTTTTTATTCAAGAAAAGAAATGAGTCACTTGAATGATATGCAAAGTTGTTGGCCCTTTATTTAAAATAACCTACTAACTAGTAAGAATTTGGAAACTAAGATCCTTTATAAAATCCATCCCAACGAAAACACATTCCACACCCCTCCCCACCCCAAGAAAATGGCTTCCCCTTCATCACTAAAAACTCTCAACTCCATCAATCTCTTCTCCATCAAACCACCCTCCCCACCTCCCTCTCTCTCTTACTCATCATCATCAACACCTTCTCTATCATCCATGAAGCTCAAAACCCTCCTCCAAACCTTCATCTTCTCTCACCTCTACCGCGCCCTCTCCAAAGCCAAATCACTCCTCCTCCAAATCTTCAAGAATCTGCAACTCATCCACTTGGTCGAATTCCCATTAATGCGAAAGAACAAGCACAAGAAGCTCTATTTCGGCTCTTTCAGGCTGCACTACAACTGGTGCTCGTCTTCTCGGACCGTGCCGCAGGTCTGCTTCAATGATTACCCCGGGTGGGTCCCCACTTCGCTCTGCTACGACGTCGGGGCGGCGGGGGAGTGCTCCGGCGACCTGTCCAAGTACCTGCAGTGGCTGGAGGAGAGAGGCAATCAAGAATCGTGCAATGAGATTGATAGGCTGGCTGATTTGTTCATTGCTGACTGCCATGAGAAGTTCAGGTTGGAGAAGCAAGAATCTCATAGAAGATTTCAAGAAATGATGGCTAGAAGCGTTTGATTATTACGTACTATAACTTTTTACCTTTTTTTTTTTTTGGCTTTTGGTTTTGTTTCATCTTGACTAGATTAATTAGGATTTCTCATCTTCTTCTTTTTCTTCTCTTTGGGGAATATATAATTTTGTTATCTTTTTTATTTTATTATGAGGAAAGGAATGATGGGATTTGTGCAATTCTAACTTCAATTGAGATACTGCTGGAACTAGACTTCTCAACTATTTGCAAGTTCGTCTTGGTTTTTTGGAAATGAATATAGTTGGCATGGTTCGGATAATACATATATATGCACAGAGAAATTTCATTTTATGGAAAACTTGGCTTACTTATGTGTTTTGAAATTTATCAGAACCTCAGACATAATTTTGATTTATCATGTCCATGAAATTTTAGAATTAAAATATGCTATTCTTTTTGGGTCGATATATATGTATCAAAAGTTAAGACATTCGTTATTACTTTGATAAAGTGGTTACCATGTTATTAACTTCCACACCCACTTTGTGGGATTTAGGAGACTTCACTTTTTTCCACAAAATAGGTAACTAATCAAGTAGAATGTCATCTTCAATGAAATCTGAAAATTCAAAACTAGTTTGCTGTCCTAATCTCATCCAACCCCCTTGAACTACAATGTTCTGTAATCTATAATAACGAACGACGTACGTAATACCTTGTAGTGCATAATGTGCATAATTCAAGTATCTAATTATACCCCAACCAATTTTTAGAAAGAAAACGACATTCATACACACATCTTAACAAGTGTTAAGGTTGTAAGAATGGGCATGATGAGTTGTTAATTTTCATGCGCAAGATTTTGGTGATATTACTACTGTAGTTCGTCAAGCCGGGACCGAGTCTTGTCGGTCGGTCCCCCACCTTGGTCTCTTTCAGCTAAATGCTTTTTATATCTATATTGTTGCAGACTAACGTGGGGTACAAGATGTCTAACTATGGAGAAAGAAATAAAATGGAATTCATAACGAGTTATTCGAGATTAATTATACTTGAATATGGGATCGTTGTCATTAACATAAATTTTTTTTTACGCGACTTTATAAATGTGTCACCAACAACATAATATTTATTTCATATCGTGATTGTGTTTGTAGCTCGTATGTGCATGTTACTCACGATTCTGTTGGATGATAGTATAGTGGTTGTGTGGTCCGTCGTGTTGTAGACTCAATAAGTAATAATGTGTTGGAGTGAAAAAAGGTTTAAAAAGATAAGACAATTTTGGATTTCTATTTATTGTTGTAAAGTCTGCCATTATACTAAGTAGTAAGAAGGTGTCTTTTAGGAAATTAATTTAATTTTATATGGTAAATTAATTTCAGCTAAGAAATTAAGGAAGATGAATTTAACTCGAGGGTGCAAAGACTTTCATTATTAGATTTGAATGAATGAGGCCCAATTAAGCCCATAAGTTCGAGGTAAGAAGGTGTTAGTGTTTTTTTACCTAAAATACAATTTCATTAATTCATTGAGATTACTTTGGTAGATATTCGTATTGCGGTTGATGATGACACGGGAGCAAGTTATGTCCTATGAGCACTTTTCTAAAACATAAATATAAAACTTAACCTTGAAATTTAAACGAACTTTTACCCGCGTTTATTACTTATATTCGGATTTATTAATTCCAATAGATAGATGCGCCACAATTGAAAAGATTTAGATATTAAAAAGTGGCTAGAAGTTCTCGTGATTTCAATTTTTAACGGTGTTTGTTGGTAGGAAGACACTAATAAACACAAAGCTAAATTCTAAAGCTTCGTCTACAAGTGAAAATTAGTACAAATATATTAGAGTTAATTGGCCAAACTAGCCCATTTCATATAGTAAAAAGAAAAATTATCCATAACAAACAAAAAAGTGAAAATAATACCCATTTTTAATGTAAATACACTATTATACCCATAATAAATTTTATTTAAAAATAGCTTAAAAAACAAAAACACAAAAAAAATTACATCCCGCATTCTCTCTCATCTGAACAACCGTTACATATTCTCTCATCTTCTCTCAAACTCTGTTGACGTCGCCGCTGCCACCTCCGCTGCCCACTACTGTTGTGTGCTTGCGCGCTGCCACTGCCTTCGCATGCAAACAGTGCCGCTTGCTTTCCACCCACCGCTATCGTTGCAAGCCGTCACCGCAAATCTGCGCCTCTATGCACGTCATCATCCGTCTGTTGCTCCACCTCTCACCGCCACCTCCATTCTAGTGTCTTCGTCGCTACACCGCTTATCTCTTACATCGTTGTGCTTAAGGATTTTAGTATGCAAGATTCAATGAAATGATCTTTCCCTTTCGAGATAGAATCACTTTGTTTAATGTATGTGTCTTACGACACAAAATGAGATCGAATAAGTAAGAAAGTTTCATTTCCTTTTGCACAAGGAAAATCTCACACATATTACAATCTGCACAGTACCTAATATTTACTTTGTTTTCTGCATAATAGCAAGATATTAGTCCAACCCTGGTCCAGGCATTGGACTGTGTAAATAATATACTCAAGTACCTTAAGGGTTTAAGAATTATATCAAGTTTTACCAGTCAGAAAACATGTCATGTGGGTTTTACAAATAAAATTCAAAAAAAATAATTGTAACTCGAGAAACATACCTCTAGATATGTGTTTACCTTAGAAGTTGAGTTATGTAATGGGGAAAGTGATACATAAATATATCACGGACGCCACCATGATACGTGAATGTAACCGTTTTCACAGTTGCAATGAAAAACACTTATCTCAAGAACTTTTTAATGAATCAAACATGCAGTTTTGAGTATGCCTATAGAGTATCACAGCCTGGTATGATAACTCATGTGCAATGACAAATTCGAAAGAACTACGAGCTGGTAAAGCTATCAAAGCACATCAAGAGAAAGCACCATTCATAAGAATGGAAATTCTTGTGATGATGAAACTGATACCAAATTTGGATCAACCCATATTCAAACCATGCATACCAAGTTTGGCATGCATGAAATGAATTCGGCCAATTCATATCATGCATACCAAACATGATATGTATGGTTTGACTTTGGTCGAATTCATATCATGCATACCAAACTAACATGCATAACGCCTCAACTCTATCTGCGCGAGCAAAGTTATTTTATTTGTGGTATGAATTAGCCGAATTCATACCATAGTTACCAAACTATGTGTGCGCACGGCATCGGCCATGCGCGTGTAAGTTTGGTATGCACGGTATGAATTCAGCCAATTCATACCTCAAACACTAGGTGTGGTATGATTGGTTGGAATAATATCATGCACAACAAAACTGCGTGCACAAGTTTGGTATGGATGGTATTAAGTCGGCCAATTCATACAGTGCATAGCAAACTCTACGCGCACACAACTTCGGCACTTACCGGGTGAATTTGGTGTGCATGGTGTGAATTGACCAATTTCATGTTAAATCGGTCAACTATCAACCCTCATAATTTGGTCAAACTCTCAGCACTAATTCATGTGGCATCTCACTCTGTATAAATACTTTTGCCCTCTCTTAACCCTAATCTCTACTCTCTTTATAAATATTGTTGCTTCTCATTTTTCTATAAACACTATTTTGTAACGTCATCTCTAGTCATTTTCGTCTCCAACCTCGATACCTTGGACCCTATTGTCGCGTGTATGTAGGAAGAACATATCTATGAGTGTGTGTACCTAACTCCGGAGAAAGTTGAAGCTTTGATGCCACTAGTGAAGATGTTGTGTAGCATCCACTCGGGTTGTGTTCCTGTAAAGGTTGTTTCTGCACAAACTCTCTCTTCATGGTAGTATCGTTTATGCACCGCTGCCTTACTCTTTCTATAAATATTCCCACTTTTGCCTTCCCGCTCAATCCTAATTCCCACCATTGCTGCCTCCAATCCCTAGTTGGCACCGACCCCTCCAACCACCGCCTCCGAACTGTAAGTGTCGCTGCCGCCTCTAAAGCAGCATAAACTTGTGTGCTGTAGAGAATATTGGGCATTGGGGGTATCGTTTCAAGTACAAGATTGAATGTAATTCTTTGTGCTTGTCGTGTTTTTTTTTTTTTTTTGCATTCTGCCTAGTGATTTATGGTAAACCGGATCCACCGATTCAGCCCGGAGCCAGACCAACGGTTTCAGCCGATATTAATTTTTTTTCCCCACCAAATTTTATCTATAAATACCTCTCTTTCTAATCCTCATTCTCACTCACACATAACTCTTGTATTAACAAGAACTCTTCTTTCTTCACTTATCCTAATTCTTAGCTATGATTTATTATCTTTCCTACTTTAATTTCACTCAAGTTGTACATGCTATTATTACTCGATTCGTCATTCCATTTGATGGAGTTGCCATTGCTCATACCATAGATCCGGTTCCTGAGTTGCTAATTCTCTGCTAGTACTTGATCCGTGTTAATCACCTAGGAGATGAAGGGTGACTGAGAATCCACTCAAAAATAGACTGTACCAATTGTGAAAGAAATTATATAATGAGAGAAGCTTGTGATTTCTAAACACAAGGACGTTAGCATTTGCATATGGGTTATGCAGTACGACCCCATGACTATCAACCTCCATCATTGCATATGTCAACCTGAGCAACGAATCCTCATGAAAATAAGAGGAATGCAAGAGCTAATAGTTTGTCACAAGACATTAATGTCTCGTAGCGAATTATTGGCTTTTGCTTTTCTTCTATTTTCGTTGGTAGCTATAAACTTGTAATTATAAATTTATTATTACTTGGTTTAGAGTTTGTTTACTTAAACTATGTGATTTGTAATTATTCCATTATTGAATCAATATCAATTCAAATATTATTTCTTTTTTACTTATTATTTATCATTCTAGATATATTAATTTTCGTATTTCACTTTTATATCATCATGTTGGTCATATTGATTTACAAAAAATTGGGAAACTGTCGAATCGGAACCGAAACTGGCTAAAACCAGTTAAAACCCGTCGGTTCCGATTCAGAAATAGCAACCGCCTATTACTATTAGTTTGTCAAGCCAATTACGGTTCTAATTTTTTTAGAACTGGAACTGGCGGTTCTTTTACCGGTAGCATCACTAGTTTTGCCAATAAGGAAAATATAACCAAGATCAAAACATAAAATAACAAACTTTTGTTATAGAAAATGTAAGCATGCAAAATAAAAACCAACTTTCTTCAAAGTGTTTTTACAAATTCAAGACAGCAGGAGAAACGTATGCATGCATAATTATAAAGAAAACAACAAAAAATAACAAATTTCGGTATGCATAGTATGAATTGGCATAATTCATACCTTGCGTAGAAACATACATGCCCAATGTCGAGGGCGCTCGAGTGCAATATTTTATATACATGGTATGCAATAGCCAAACATGCATACCAAAATTTATGCGTTCAGGGTTGGTATGCATCATGTAAAATCGTCCGGCTCATACCACGAGAACCAACCATGCTCGCGCAATACGAAGATCGTGCTCACACAAAATTTTGTATTAATGGTATAAATTGACTCAATTCACACCATTGGCCAATTGCAAGAACTATGCATGCCTATATTTATTGCTCAGAGTTAATGGACGTTCCACTTGATGTCTTGGAACTGTAAAAACACTTCAAAACAAAGTTGAATTATTTTTCGATTTGCATAACATTGGATACTACCAAAAATTAGCAGAAAAAAACCCAGAAATTATGAATTAAGTGGTCATGTATATTTCATTCAAAAAAATTATATAGAGTGAACTTAAAAAAATGTAATTATACTAAGGGGGTTACTGGTAACTTTACTAAAATATTGACATTTGCGGTAGTTGTACTAAGACGTAATATCGTTTGAGGTATTTTTTTACTTTTTTTACTTTTTACGGTCTAAAATGCCCCCAACCACTCAGAGAGCATTTTGGAAAATTCCTTAAGATGCTAGTTTTCTATAATCATTACTAAATAGCAATTTACTAAATAGCATTTTATGAGGAGTTGGAATAGCAGTTTTTTTTTTAATAAAAAAAATCTCCTTATTCGGCTTTTTCTACGCTACAGTTAAATGAATGGATATAATTAAATTTGAGGGGGACAAAATACCGCCAAGAACAAGAAATTTGTTGCAAGTGATGCCTAATTTGAGGGTTGTTCTGTTTTCTGCCTAAATTACAGAAAGAGATCAGCTTCAAGGAAAAAAGGTAATTGGGTTGGACAACTGGCAGGTAAGAGTACAAGGGATTACTGAAAATGCTTTCTCTATTTCTCTGTCTCTAGAAGAGGAAGAATAGTGGCAGTAGTAATTATCAGCTTACCACAATACTTATTGAAGATCTATGAGGATAGAATAGATTTGGAGAGAAAGAAGCTGAAGACATGTCAAGAATGATTTTTTTTTCCTATTATGAAGTGGAGAGAGAAAAGGTTACTAGAAACATAGAGCTATTATTGAGGTATTCAAGATTCAGGAGATATATTATATTGAGATGGAGCTCTTGTGAAGAGAGAGAGACAGAGAGAAAGACGGGCTACTTTGTGTGTGTGTGTGTGTGACAGAGTGAGAGAGAGATGGATGGTTGCAATTGCAACGCTTGGTTGCTCGGAAATCGGAAATTGCATAAATGTGTGATTATATGTTATGGTGGTTGGAGCTGTGACTATCAACTATGTACACACCGCCAACATTTCTATTTTTTATAAATAATTCATACTTCTTTTACTACTAATTGCAATGATTTTACAACAAGTAAATTATTTTCAAAAGTTTAAAACATAGTAAATTATTTTCAAAAGTTTAAAACAAACGTGAAATAGAATGTTACTTCGACAAGTATTGAAAATCCCGTAACATGCGCGCCAATGAAATACAAAATAAATAAATAAAACATTTTTATTATTATAATTTTTGCATCCAAAAATGTTGAATAGTTTGGGAAATCAAATGTAGAAAAAGCCACATTTGCATCCCCACACCTCACCTTTTTACTCCTCGAATGTTAGAAATGTAGGGAAAAAAGATTATTTTATTTATTTATAATATACCGCTATTCCAATTCCCCATATATAAATGCTATTTAGTAAATTTCTATTTAGTAATGATTACAGAAACCTGACGTCTTAAGAAATTGCCTAAAATGCCATCCCAGTGATTGGGGGTATTTTAGATTGAAAAAAAAAATTCAAAAAAGTGAAAAAGTACCTTAAACGATATTACGTCTTAGTATAGTTACCGTAAATATCAATATTTTAGTAAGGGTAACACAAATGTGTGACCCCTTATTATAGTTACTTTTTTTCTAGTTCACTCTATTTATAAATACAATGATATCAAATTAAAATGGTGTAAGATCCCACATATATAATTATCGTATAACTCTTCTCTACAAATCATGAATTGGTTGGTCTCATTTGGTTGGTTGAAAGAGATGTTATATAATGACGGATCGAGATGGAATCGGGTGGAGTCGATCAATCTCACCATCAACCTGTGGATATCGAAATTTTGTATTGAATTCGATAATTCGAGTTGCCGCCAACCTCACATTCGAGCTGCCGCCGATCGCATGTTCGAGCTGCCATCGACCCCACGTTGAGCTGCCGACGTAAAGAATTAACGCAATTGGACTAGGTCGGAAAAAAAGAAGCTGGACTGAATTGCAAAAGCCCAACAAAAAAACTTGGGTTGAAGTTGCCAAAACCAAACTAAAAAATTATGGAATTTGGCCCAACGAATCTCTTACCCTATTTTTATCTCCAATTGGCACTTCGGCGGGCATACGCACACCACATCTCTTTGCATTTCCGCTACTGGGCCTCCCCCTTTCACGTTTCGCCAGAAATACAGTCGTCGCACCATCTCTGCTGTGAGCCAAAGTTGCCGGTGTGTCTCTTCCGTGAGCCAAATCCAGCAACCAAAGTCGATGCACCATCTCTCCTACTCCGAATCTCTCCGCTGGTAGGTACGCTCACTCGCTAAAGCCTGAATTTGATGAGTTGTGGTTTGTGACGTTTGTCTTGTGTCTGCAAATTAAGCCTGAGTTTGATGTGTTGGTTTGGAAATTGGGTGATTATATTGAAATGTTTGGAATTGGATTAATGGATTTAATCTGCCGACTGTCACCGCTGCTCTATTGCAAGTTGTAATGTTTGTGAGTTTATGTTGAAATGTTAGGCATAGACTGTGGTATCGTCGTACCGATTGTGAATGGAGAAACATTCAATGAATGTTTTGGAATTTGATTTTAATGGATTTAAATATTTTGAATTATCATGTTAGATGTTAGCAGCTTCTCTATCCACATTCTACGTGTAGTGTATTTATTTTTTCTGTTTGTTTTATGACAAATTGATAATGATTGTGTGTATATATTAATATATTTAGTGTTTTATGATAATGATTAATGGATAAAATATAAATTTATAATGAGATTCAAAGTACTTGAGAAATCCAAAAGAAAATTAACACCAAATTTAACTAGAAAATACTAGGAAATTAGATCTCTGCCCTATCTTTCGATGCTTAAATAAATACTTAAACTAAATTTGTACTAATTTATATAATGTTTTATTAATTTGTTAGGTTAATGAATAAGTTTCTTGTGAAAAGATCTCGAGTTTCTATCGATTCTTTTAGTGTTAGTGTTGAAGTTGAACAAGAACCACAACGATTGGTAACTAACGTGGTAATTGATAGAAATTCAGATAAAGTTGATATTGATGAAAATGAGATTATTGTTGATCCGGGATTATGAAATTCTATTGATAGTTTTGATGTTAATATGCAGGATCGTATTCGTAGAGAATATATAGCAATAGGTCCTTGTCAATTAAAAGGTCATGATTTAAAAAAAAAAAAAAACAGTATGGAAAATATATTAGAGGTTTTAGAAATGTTTGGTATGTTTGGCTTGAATATAGTATGTCAAAAGATGTTACATATTATTTTTTGTGTTTACTTTTCAAGCATGGTTGTTTTGCACTAGGAGATGAAGCCTTTGTTAGTGGTAGTTTCTCTAATTGGAAAAAGGCTAACGAAAGATTTAAAGCTCATATCTAGTTAACTACTAGTTCACACCATAAAGCTAGAATTAAATATGAAAAATTTTGTAAATAAAAAGTAGAGTGTGGATGTTATTAGTAGAGTTAGTGCAAGACAAGAAAAGGAATATCAGATTCGTTTGACCGCAATTCTTGATGTTATTTGTTTCCTTTTGAATTAAGGTTTGATTTTTACAGAAGATGATGAGTCCTCAACTTCCATAAATAGGGATAACTTTCTAGAGATGTTACATTGGTATAGTTTAAGCAATTATGAAGTTTTTTTTTTTTAAAAAAAAAAAAACACCCTATGGGTGAGGGGTAGGTAGACTCCTAACTTGTATATATCAATAGCTAATATCAAATGTTTCGTACACAGAACAAGCCCAAAAGTGATTTGTTTACAAACACGAAACATGAGATACAAGATGTTGAACCCATACAACCGGCCGAGCGATGAAGGTCACAAAAGGATAGTCCAACAATAGCAACCTAGCAAGATAGATACTATGTGTGCCAACCTCGAACCTATGCAAGGGAAACCGAATAGATAAGACATATACATGGGCGGTCCCAAAGTGACTAAGCCCAAAGAGAACAAAAAAATAAGATAACATACACATGAGCGGCCCAAAAGTGACCAAGCCCAAGGGATGAGGCATGATATATGAAACACAAAGTGAGCCACGGATGGGGTCCCGCGTCTCGGTAACGGAATCTAAATTTAGGATAGCTCAATTGGTCCATCCAAACGAGCGTCTTCAGTATGGGAGGCGCTGACACCTGATCAAAGAATGTGAGAGTAGGGGTTTAGGACCCCTATCTGCAAGGAAATCGGCTGCACGGTTCCCTTTTCGGTGGATATGAGATAAGCAAACCCGCAGCTCCTGGAGGAGGATCCAGATGCGAACCATCGGGTGGCGCACATCCGCCGATCCAAGCTGTTTGGAGGTGAGTAGAGCAACGATCGTCGCCGCATCCATTCGATCAAAATGTACGAGGAGTGCTGTGAGATAAGCATCAAACCTTGAAGAAGAGTAAGGAGTTCCGCTTCAAAACTGGATGCCGCTGAGAGTGAGGTGCAGAAGGCGGCCAAGAGGCTGCCGTCTGGGCCGCGCACAACACCACCCGCCCGCCTGAGTCGTAGCCGCCAAGAATGATCCGTACATGTTAAGCTTCACCCAAGGAGAGTCGGGGATGCCACAACACCATGAGAGGTCGCAGCACACGTCGGCGAGGAGGAGCTAGAGGCATGAAATCCACGGACGGGTAACACCAGCGCCAATGGTTGGGGACGAGTGTCCCCGCCGCGACCATAATCCGCAGCTGATTCACAACTTGCCACGTAACATGAGAAACACGGAAAGGAATAGCAAGATGCTTGCAGTTATTTCTCTCCGTCCAGATAGACCAGAAAACAAGGCAAGGAATGATGAAGCTGATGTGCGTAGCGGGAGCCCTGTGGAAGGCACCCTACCAGAAACCTAGTCTTGGTGCAATATCGATGCACGTGTGAACAGGTTTGTACAAATTAGGAAACCAAGTTGCAAAGTAATTCCAAGCAGCTCTCACCGACTGACTCAAATATAACAAATGTTAGATGGACTCGACTGGCGACGACTCACAACACAGACAGTTAGAAGCAAGACAAATACCACGAGATTGCAACTTACAATCCACCAGCACACGATTGGCGATGAGGCGCCATAGGAAGACGGAGATAGTGAGCGTGAGGCATGCATTCCAGATCTGGCCGAGCAAAGGAAGCCTAGGGAGTCGGCTCCTAACATGATCCCAAACAGAGGTCACCGAGAACTCGCCGTGGCTAGTCAAGGCCCACTACATCACATCCCTTCCGCCCACATCAACCGGCATAGCACTTAGAGCAACAAGAACATGCAAATGCACACAATACAAAGTAAACAGAACATGCAACTTACACATATTCCAGGCATTACCACTCCAGAAATCACGGACCTTGTAGGAGCGAAGAACAGTGCTGGGATGATAGAGTGAGTGAAAGGGGCGATCCCCAAACCATGCGTCATCCCAGAAGCTGACCTTCCCGTCCCCCAAGGACTAACGTATACAATCATGTATCTGACACATAATACGGAAAAGACGATGCCAAATATAACTATCAGGCACAGTATAAACCACATCATGAACGAAAGGGGAGAAAACAATACTTTTGCACAGTGAACTAAGCCTAAAGCGAATCCTGAGCATGGAGTCTCCACCAGAGCTTGTAGCTGAAAGCAGTGACCAGCTCACTGAAACGACGGATGTCGAGTCCTCCCTCATCCCTAGGCTAGCAAATCAGTTTCCAACTGATCCAGTGAATCTTCATCTTCTCCCCCATGGTTCCCTAAAAGAAACGAGCCAAAACCTGCTTCAACTGTTGAAGGGCGCCCTTGAGAGGCTCCATGACCTGAAAGATGTGTAAATGAATGGTAGCCAAAGTACTCTTAATCAGAGCCAAACGTTCTCCAAAATAGAGATGGCGGTGGGATCATGAGTGGATACGGTCCACGATGAGCGGCCTTAGATAGGGGATGTAGTCCGCCTGGCGGTAGCCACGGTAGATGGGGACGCCGAGGTAAGTAAAAAACAGTGTCCCATGCTAATAACCGGCAACCTCATTGATCATATCCAGCCAGCTGTCCTGCTTCGGAGCAATGAAGAAGTGACTCTTCCCGGTGCTCACCATCTAACCAGAAACAATCGAGTAATCGCCCAATCGGACCAGAGACTCGCGCTTCGCCTGTGTGAAGACGATAATGTATCGGCATAAGCGAGATGAGAGACAGGGAACGCACGTCTCGTACAGCGATACCTCATGTCACGATTACCAATGATTAGCTTTACCAGACAATGTGAGAGATAGTCAGCAACTAGGATAAAGAGAGAGGGCGAGAGCGGGTCTCCCTGCCAGAGACCTCTCGTCGAGGGAAAGAAACCTGCAAGGGCTTCTTCATTTACAAGCACAGAAAACCAGCAGGAGGACATGCATCTCTGCACTAAGCTCATCCACATCAGTGGGAAGTCCATCATTTCAAGAATCCGAATCAGAAAGTCCACTGGACGCGATCATATACCTTTGCCATGTCGAGCTTGAGAGCAACGTTCGACGACGACACACACTTCTCGAGGTCATGAATCAACTCCTGAGCGAAAAGGACATTATCACTTAGCAGCCGGCCCTTGACAAAACCACTCTGGTTTAGTGCCACAACAAGAGGGAGCATATGCGCCAAACAAGAGGTCAAGATCTTTGAGATGATCATGTTGGTCGCGTTGCACAGGCTAATTGGCCGAAAATCCATCCAGGCTTCCAGGTTGGGCTTCTTAGGCAACAAAACAATGGTGGTGGCGGTGAAGCTCCTCGGCATGGGGAAGCCGGCAAAGAAATCTGCCACCACACTCACTACATGTGGCCCCACAATATCCCAACACCGCTGGAAGAAGAGCGAGGAGAAGCCATCAGGACCCGAAACACTATCCCCACTGATCCCAAACACAGTTGTGCGAACCTCGGCCTCGTCAGGGGTACAGAGGCCGACCACATCCACCGAGTCCGGCAGGCACTGCAACAAGCTCAGATAAGGCTGAGGGAGCTGGCTGACGTTAGAGGTGAGGAGGCACTGGAAGAAACCCGCTGAAGACTGTCAGATGTCGTCCTCCTCCGTGAGGACCTGTTGTCCATCTTGGATCAGATGGATGTGGGACTTAACCCGCTTTTGGTGAACCCATCCCTGGAAGAACATCGAATTCCTCTCGCCCTCGGCGGCCCATCTGATCGTTGCCTTCTGCTTCCAGTATTTCTTCTCCATCCTAGTCTGAAGCACGTACTCTGCATTCCTCCTACTGAGCTCTGCCCTGTGCACGGGGGAAGGATCGACATCAAACTCCAGCTAAGCAATCGAAACAGCCTCCTCAGCAAGCCAAATTTTGTCAAAGATGTTCCGAAAGACCTCTTTGTTCTATCCTTTGAGAAAACCCTTAACTATTGTCAGCTTGAATTGGAGATTGAGCATGCCTTGAAATCCAGTGTCAGCGACCCAAGTCCTAACGATGTCTGCCAAGAAGGAGTAATGGCGAACCCACATGTTCTAGAATCTGAAAGGAGCCCACGAAGTCTCCAGAGAGAACTGACATCTGACACACAACGACGCATGATCCGAGAAAATTTGAGGGAGGTGGGTGACCTTGGTGACGGGGAAGACCGAAGTCCAGAACTCTCCCAACAAAACATAGTCGAGGCGCTCAAGGAGCCCACACGAGCCCACGTGAAAACCGACCCATCAAAACCCAGATATTACAGCTGACAATCGGCAATAGCATCGGCGAAGTCGAGACTCTCATGATGCTTGTCCACCTTGCTACCCCAACGCTCATCTTCCGAGATGAACACATTGAAATCGCCTCCAATGAGCCATGAATGTCCATCCATATCCATCGAGAGGTCCTAGAGCTGATCCCAAAGAGGATATATCTCTCCAAGTGACTGCACTTCCCCTAGACCACCGAGATGGTAAGAGGAATGGGGAAAATGACCGCTGTAATCCGGACGTGCAACATTTGCTCTGAGTCATCCAAGATCTCAACTTGAAAGTCTCGATGCAAAAAAATCCAAATAAGGCCATTCACATTACTACTCTGGAATTGCAAGCTAAAACGCCTACTAAAGAAGGCAGGACGAGGGTCCGTCTTAGGCTCGATCACAGCGACAAAAGAAATTCCATACATATCGATCAATTTCTTGAGGGTACCCTGGGTGCATCGATTGGACGAGCACGAGGCAGAGAGAGTAATCAAATAATTGCTCCAAAAATTCAGAAAGAAATGGTCAACTAGGAAAATGATTGTTTTCCATTATGGTTGATGAATCTAGAGATTGCTCAGTGAATGAGTATATGACTATTGTTATTAGATACATGAACAAGAATTGAGAGATAATAGAAAGATTTTTATCTTTAGTTCATGTTAAATAGACTTCAAATATGAGAGGTGAATTTAATGGATTGAAAGTACTTATTTTATAAGAAAATTCATCGGCATGGTATGTCAATTATTTTGCCCATCAACTCCAATTGGTATATGAAACGGTATGTAAGGCAAATCGACATGTTTATGATTTTGTAGGCTATCTTAGCCCAATTGATATAATATGTGGATCTTATTGCAAATGGCAGATAAACTTCGACAAAATGAATATGATAGAATGATTAAAAGGATTGAAAGGGAAATCAGTTCAGGTAAAGGTCTAAATCAAGAGACTTCTTTGCATAAACCGGATGACACTCGATGGAGATCTCATTATACAACTATAATTCATCTTTTATCCACATGGCCCTCAGTAGTTAAAGTACTTGAAGCTTATTTAATGTTGGAGTTGATCCAGAACAAAGTGGGACATGTAAATGTTTGCTTCAAAACATGGAAAATTATGTTTTTTTTGTTTATCATGATGTCGATAAAACATTTGTTGGTTGTGATTGACCCATTATCTTGTTCTTTGCAAGATAAAGATCAAAATATTTTGAATGCAATAAATTTGATAGTGGTGTGAAAGAAGACATGAAAACTTTTCGAGAATCTAGATGGGATGACAAGAAATGGAAGCTTTTTGTCGGGATAATGAAATTAATGTTACTAACATGGATGACATTATCCCAAGATGGATTCGCATGAAGAGAGATGGCACAAATATCACAAACTATCATTATTATCGTGTTGAAATTTTTTGCCATGTAATTTCGAAATTTAGTTTGTTATTTATTAAAACTTTTACATTGACTCATAACTTAATTAATTTTTTTCACAATTAGGTTGTTCACACGAGAAATATAGAATCATATTTCGAAATCCAGCACAGACTTACTAGATTGTATGGCAAGTCTTGATCCTAGAAATCATTTCTCGAATTTCAATGTCGATAAACTTGTTCATCTTGCCACCCTTTATCCACAAGACTTCGATCCCACGGAGCTCATGATTTTACCTCAACAACTTCATACTTTTGTGGCTGATGCAAGAAGGGATGCTCGTTTCTCTCTAGGGTTGAAGATTTGGGTAGTCTTTCAAAAAAAATGATTGAACTGATGAAAGATGGGATTTTTCCCATTGGTTTATCGTTTGATTAAATAGGTCTTACTTTTACCTATAGCGACAACATCTGTTGAAATGGTGTTTTCTTCAATGAAGTTTGTAAGGTCGGAGCTGAAAAATAAGACGGGATATGACTGGTTCAACAACATCTTGGTGGTATACAACAAGAGGAAAATGTTCGCTACTATTTCTAATGAAAGAATTTTGAGTCGTGTTTAAGATATGGACACTCGTAGAAATCAACTATCGCGCACAACTAAACATGGCGATACTTTAATTGTAATATAGTTTTTCAGTTCTTAAACATTATATTTGTTGTTAATTGGTCCGACCCCACGATGAACAATTTTTTTTATCCGTCATTGATGTTAGATCATATGTTTCGATTAAGTTAGTCTTCTTTTGCTAGTTGATGATATTTCCAAACATCCCTTTCAAACTGTTTCATCACGAGAAGGAGCAACCAGATTTGTGGTGTGTTCGAGAAGAGCAACTGAAGTTGTGGTATGAGACGGCGGAGAAGGGTTTGCGGCCTTGGCGACACCTGATCTGCCAGTTCTTTGCAACATCTCTCTCTCTCTCGGTTGAGAGAGAGACGTAATTGTGGCAGCGGTGGCGCAAAAAGAAACAACCAATTTTTTGGGTTTGAGAGAGAAGGAAAATGAGTTGTGAGGGAAATTTTTTGAGACAGGAAAAAACAAATAAAAGAAGAAAGAAAGAAAAAAAAAAGAAAGAAATGAGAGTATAAATAAAACCATTATGACATTAGCTCAGTTACGGCTTTTAGCAATTTTTCAGAAAAATATATAGCCAATTTTGTCCATTTTTCAAGAAATTTATACGAATCATATTTGTTATGAATGGCATGAATAGATTGAATTCGTATCATGCACAACAAGTTTGCGCTCACGGTGTCGAGACCGAATGCAAACAAAGTTTGGTTAGTGTTGTTTCAATCCAGTAAATTCGTACCACAGATACCAATCTTTGAGTGCACCCGTATCGGGATCGTGCGCGAAAGTTTGTTATGCGTGGTATGACTTTGGCTAATACATACCATGCATTTTGGTATGCATGGTATGAATTTCATCGATGCATGCCACGCAAAAATGCATGGTATGAATTTCATCGATGCATGCCACGCAAAAAAACTTGCGCGCGCAGTGTCGATTAGGCCTGCTTAAACGGTCGGTTCACCGACTCCATTATTGTCCCAACTGAAGAACCGAAACTGAAATCGAATTATAATCAGTTAGGCCAGAAATCAAACAGTTACTCGGTTAACTGATATAACCAATCAAGAATGGTCCTCCAAAAAAAAATTCAATTTATGCATATGAGGATTTGTTCCCATTACCTCTGAGTAAGTATGCAAGACCTTATCCATTGCACCATTAGAAATTTCTATATATACACTGATCTTTAAATATTTATATACAAAATAATAAAATATTTAAAATTCATACATCAACATTCATATTCCAAAGTGTCAAAAATTCAAACATCAACATTCACGACCTATATTAATCGATAATCACACATGCCTAAGAGATCAAAACCATTTAATCACTGATATAATAGATCAAAGGTTCAACAACACAACAAACTTCCAAGTTTCAAATCTAACTAAAAAAATTAGCATAAAGATCAACACAACAGAAATTCCAAGTTTTCAATACAAATTCCAACACAAATTCATGCACAAACTCTAAGTCGTTTGCGTTCGAATCTGAGCACTCGATGAGGACATTGGCATACTTGTATTGCCCCCTGTCACTATGCCAACTTTTCCGAGTTCCACCAACACTATGAAAATTGAAAAATAAAGATATTGATAAGAATAAGTATATAAATAAAAACAAAGAAATAAATAAGAATAAATTGAAGTAAAATACTCACCATGTTCATATTATTTTTCCAAAATAATAGTTGGTACATCTTCTTAAGAAAGATGACACTTGAACTAGATCCCAGCCAATCTTTAGCGCTTACCAAAGAGCTTTTAAACTGGGATGAAACACGACCTTTTGTACTAAACGTAACCTCAGAAGCAACGCTAGATATTGGGATGGTCATGATATCTCTTGCCACCATTGAAGAATATCAAAATTCTTAACGTCATTGCCACTCTTCTTGTATTGCTTATCCGTGAAGTATAGCGTGATCTCAAACCCATCGGCCACATCATCATCATCAACATCGTAAAAAACCTCTAGATGGCTACACAATCCTTCTCAAAGATTTTCTAGATCTTCCGATATATTGCTAATTATTGTTGTTGGTGTTGTTTATGTTTTTGTTTGATCAAAAGACGAAGTCATCTCTTTCTAGTACAACTCAAATAACTCATAAATTGACTTGTTCAACTCTTCCATCATCTGATTCGCCTAATTATCACCATACACCGTCTTAAGAGAAGTGCACATGCTTCATCTTTTTTCTAGTATCTAACAATACAACAATGTAAAATATCTTGTTCATATTTAGGTTCAACTCTGTCTCCTCTAACCATACTTTCCAAGTTTCATTGTCATGTTCGTGGCCATTCTTTTGATGTCTTCATCTTCATGATTCAGGAACTGAGCAACGATATTGAAGATATTGCACATTTTCTTAAAAAAGGTATGTGTTGTGATATACTTGGTTCTAGAGATGAGAAAGGTCAACTTATAGAACCTTCGAATATAACTACACATCCTTTTGACTTCATGTTAATCTAGTTCTTTAGGCACACCAATATTAAGGTAGTTGTATTGCTTCTGGCTCAAATCACGGACAAAATCTTTGGTCACTCTCTCGAATGTCTTCATGGCTGGCTCATATGGTAATGCCGCATCTAGCATTAAGTAGGTCGAGTTCCACATTGTCGGCTCATCCAAATACAAAAACCTGGAGGTATCCACCTTATTTAATTTTGCAATATCCTTGAAGGAATCAAATCTAGCCGGTGGAGTCTTTATCCATTTCACGGCTTCTCTTACTATTCTCACAGACAAGCCTATCTCCGTAAATCATTCTTTCACAACAAGATTGATGATGTGTGCAACACATCGGTGATGAAGACATTTTCCACCGGTAACTATCATGCCCCTTTCTTTACAGATTGATATCATGTGCCTAATTGGTACATTAGCAAAATAGTGTATGTAGCCCCCAATCCTCTAGCACAAATATAATTGTAGCAATAATATCCACACCCCTATGTCTGCAAATCTTTGAAATGTTGATGATTTTCGTGTGCAATTTTCATTCTTTATCGATGCAATGTGCTATAACAGAAATGAAATTTATGTTATTGGTTGCAGTTTCACAATCTGATGTAAATGACACTCTTCTCATGCCTCTTGAATCAAAAAAGAACTTTATCTGCGTCTTCTGCTCCATAAATAATTTCACGCGGTCGGATCTTATCGTATATCTACTCGGGATCTTGAAAAGTAGTTGAGCTTCTCTCATAAACTGCTTGAATCATTCTCATTATAAAAATCTAACTGGAAGCTCATCGAGGATAATCATCTTGTTGAATGCCATCCTACAACCTTTTTTGTTGAATCGCAAACTTATCAACATTCCTGACTCTTCTTGGTTAAGCATCATTTGACTTTTATTTGCTTCATAATTATTTAAACAAGTGGCGTGATGTTTCCACATCGATGTAGTGCCATTCATCTTTGGATCAGCTGTGATCAATTTCCCACATCTGTTGCATTTTACTCTTTGCATTATCCTTTGTAGATGTAGCGTCTCTAGTTCTTATATCTTCTAACGTCTCATAATCTGGATCTAGCCTATCGCTAGCTTGAGCTTGAGTAAGGGATTCATAATTCTCCATCTACTTAATCCCTATAAATATTTACCATTGGAAAAATACGAAAGAATAATAAAAGGGGTAAACAATTCAATCAAAACTGGACATATTTGTCATATTTTCCTATAATTCCAATTTCCAAACAGAAGTTCTTACACATAATTTTAGTACATGAAATATTGAGAGCTAATAATGAGTACATTTAAATTTAATACCTTGAGCATTTGATCATAAATCAACTACTACATAATCACCAGTTCATTGAATAATATATATATATATATATATATATATAATTATGAGCAAACCATAATAAATTTCAAC
>JAYDZE010137692.1:0-22827 GCA_034509125.1 Monilaria moniliformis
AAAAGTATTATTTAATTGTGTTTGAGTTTAAGTATATATTCCAAAATTCTCCCAATTAAATATTTTACATTCATTAATCATTGGAGAAATCATGTATCACATTTTGGAGAACTTGTTAGGATGGCGTGTGATGTGCTTAGTATTCTTATAACAAAGATAATATAAGAATCTTCTTTTCGTATTAGAGCACACATTTTGAACAAATGTACCAAAAAGTGCAAGCTCTTCTTTGCTCACGTAATTGGTTGCATATATATTTTGATGGTAAATTTTTATTTTTATTATAAAATTATAAATTATCAAACTATATTATATTTTAATATCATAATTTTTTAATAGATAGTGAAGAGTTTGAAAACTATGAGTTCGAGTGAATTATGAAGTTGAAGGTTCAAAGATTATCATGTAAAAGAACAATGTAATTCAAGTATTGAGAGTTTGATTCATTTATGAGACTCTTTGTAACTATGAGACAAAACTATTTTGGAACAATTTATCGTTAATTTTATTTTATTTAATCTTTGACATCTTTAGATTGTTTTGCACATTGAATTTTGCGCTTGTCATATGATTTATATATTTAATTTTTATATGCGTTTATATATTATAAATATAGAATTCTTAAGAATAAAAAATACATAAATTATTTTTTGTCGTTTACTTATAGCCCGATTAGCCCGTTGGGATAGCCCGAAACCCGAAAATTGCTTCAAGAAAAATGGGGGGCTATACCCTTCCGAGTGGAAAATGGTATTGTATGTGGTTTGTGTGCTCCGGATGACCTTAGCTGTTTGGTTTGGATACCTTTTTAGTTGTATTATTGATGGAATTGCTCCCCATTTTTGACTGGATACGTTCTGAAGTAGTTGTTTTGCAGACTCTGTGCAGGACCAGAATTTTCTTTGCATGCCTCTGTAATTTGAATGAATTTTTGGCACTGTATGTAAGTGTAATTTGTATGGACATTTCTTCCCATATTGAATGTATAAAGGAACGAAGTGGAGAATACACAATATAAGAGTATGGGCTAGCTCTACAAATTCCAACTACTTTAATATTTTCAACGTGGGCTGCGCCGTTGGGCCACAGATATTGAATTAATTTATTCAAAATGAAACATAAATTTTAATATTAAATTAAAAATGGGTCAATTTTTGGTTACCGGTTGCTCCAAAAGCAAGTAACCGAAACCAATAACCTACTTTATTCAGTTCAACCGATAACCGACCATCTAATCGAATTATTATCCCTAAATCAAATGACCAAGCAATCGTCAACTTTATTCGGTTGAACTGATAACCGCCTAACCAAATTATCAACCCTATAGCCCCACATCAAATGACAAAACAATTGTAAATCTGCTAAAGATAGTATAATTTGTATACTTTAGTTGAATCTGGTAATATAATATCAATTTTGATGACATTGGTTTTAAATTCATCAGATTAAGACATAGTATAAAATATTAATATAACTACTATATTAACAAAGGTACATGTTTGCTACGCATCATGCTAACTATTTATGCAGAAAAGATTATTCGTACTAATATGATATATCATGTTAATTATATAAGAGGTGTTTCAATTATTATACGGAAATCGAATATAAAATATTGAAAGCATATATACTTCCACCTCTAGAAAAGAAAATGAATGAGTAGCTACCAATTACTGTTGTGACCAAATTTCTAATTGAGCACAATATTTAGTGGGGTTTTTAAGCTTAATGTGATTAAAATGGGCCTTCAACTTTAAGCCCGACCCCCATTTAATTGTCATATGATCATGTATCTCTTATTTCTATAAAGATTAAAGAGTCTGCTATTGAAATTGTTAATCCATGAACACGTGTATTATAGTTAACTATTTCATCTTCAATGTTTTAATAAATAATAATAACCGATATTATCATATAGGTGACGTTATTGTTGTTGTGATCAAAGAAGTCGTATCAAATATGTCCTTAGAAAAATATAATATAATCAGAAAAGTTTGAATAGAGTCAGATCCAAGTATTCGCTCGGTAAACATTCTATAGTAAGAGAAGTAGTTATGAATTCTGTAGACCATCCCCATTGGGGTGTTGAAGGGCGAGCCCCAATTGGTAGAAAAAAATCCACAAAACATTAAGAATTATTTGCAAATGAAGAGATGTCAAAGAGGCTTCTTACTTCCCAAATGAATCCTCGTACATCTACATATAAAGGTTGGTTTATCATGAATATACAAGAAAAGCACTTCAAATTGTAGATTAATTGTCAGAGATGGCACAAGAAAAGAACAATAGGCCAGTCCAGCATACAAAAATGAAACGGTCCCTCCGTACATAAAATTTCTCCGTCGTTCCTTCTAGTCAAGTTTCCATGTTTGTCATTATATCCCGAGAAGTGGAAATAATTAAAATCCCCATTCCACCTAAAATTCTAGGAATTCATTGAGAGTTAGAATAGATTGATAGACCGAGTCGGCTGTCATTTTAGATTTAACAAATTTCTACTGGATCTTTTCCTATTAGTGCTATGTCACATGGTTAAAACCATTTTTTTTGTTTTTTTCTCCATGTTTTCGGTAAAACCTTCTCGGAAAAAACACAGGACAAAGCTCGATGTTTCAAAGAGTTGACTTCCAGCAGGTACTAAGACTTCCTAACTTGATTGGTTAGGTTTAATAGATGAACTCGCTTAACAAAGAGCAAGGAATCCTTTTTCCTTCCTGGTTTACTAGGAATCCAAACCCCTCCCGATAAAGGAGAAGACTAACTGGATTGAATTGAATATGATTTTTGGGTTTTCTTTCTAGGAAAAGAGATTGATCCCGGCTTTCGCACTTTGGTGGGTCATCAAGATCCTTTCGATGATCTATATTGTGTTGAAATGATATCTATCTAATTCATTTGATTGCGTAAAACCCACAATAGCAACGGAACTAGGAAAATTATACACATCTCTTTATTTCCCAAGCCTCTAGTGAGTTAGGAAATGTCAAATCTATGATATTTTTTAACAAAATAGTAGGATGCCATCAAAATTTGTAATCCAACTCCCAACTAAACACAGTCATTTTACCTTTTGAGAGCTTTTTGATGAAGTGAACAGTGAGAACCCCTCGTGCCCAAACTACATTCGCCTACTATTCGTCAATTATGATATCTCCCCTAATAATCTTATGATTCCCTCAAGAAACTCGATTTTGTGTGTGAGGGTACTATGATGATGTTGCATTGAACTTATAAATTTTTTAAAACAATTTATAAACTGTAAAAATAAGCTTCAACAATTTATAAGCTCTCAAGCAATTAACTTTCTCAATTCAGTTTCATTTTTCTCCATTTTTCTCTCTCTAGCTTATAAGTTACATTGTCCAAACACTTTAAAAATTTATGAACTTTCAGAATATTACTATAAACTCCATAAAATAATCTTAGCCAAACACCCCGTACATCATGTCGTGCACCTTTCACAATAATGAAAGAAAGACCTTCATATATATAAACTTCAAATAAGATCGCATGAAATTTTCTATTTGTTAATCATGTAGTCAAATCTTGCGTAAATTTTATTAATTATTATCTTTTAGTAGAGATGAGTTCATAAATTTACAACCAACGGCTACGCACTGGCTATTCCAGTATAGCTTTTTTGAAGTGTTCTTTTACCTTCTTTCTTAGTGTTGTAATTTGTTTCCTCTTTGTTAATTTATTGTATGATGATAATCATTTTTACATTGTCAATGTGAAAATGTAAAATCATTCACGAAATAAAATTCCATTTCTTCTATAATTCATTTCATAACTTGGGGATATGTGTTTCATATTTCACAAAAAAGTTATGTAATATTTTCGAAATTCAATCTAATCTATAAAGATGTTACAGATATTGTAATTCAACATATTAATACAGATATTGTAATTCAAAAATGATCATAGTAAGTTTGGAATGATTACACACGTGTGGTTTTTTATGACAATGTTACTCACCTCTGCAAGCATTTACTTGACGTGATTGTAAATGCGGCCACATTAATATGCAATGTCTAAAGTTGTGATTCTATTCAATTATGGTGACACCGCAACTTTAAACGTCTACATTTTAATGTTCATTTCTGTCATATGCCTCATGAAACCACACGTTGTATATTCTTCTTTCTCACCGCTTTCATTTTCAACATTATAAATATTAAATACTATTTTATCAAAACAATAGTGCTTCACTATATATGAAATAATAGTAATTTTTATATTATAATATTTTTTTATGACGCTGTAAATCGTTTAAAATATAATGGTCCAAATTGCTTTCTAACTCCTACCAAATAAAAGGTTTATTCATTCTCCTCTTAATATAGAAAATATATTTCTAATAAAAAACCAATTTTATTTTATTAATTGTGAATATACTTTTATTTGTAATGTAAATATCATTGCTATATATATATGAAAATATACTATTATAACGGAAAGTTCATTATTGTATGCATAAAGAATACTATGCTAGATAAAATATTATATTATGCACAATTAATCCCAAACTACAAAAAAAATGACTATATCTATATATGGACTCATAGATCCAGATATGGATACCATCGGCGGCATCCGTTACAAATTTGTTATTTAAGATCAGTCACCAATTGCAAGATACATAACATTGACAATGAATATTACTTTCGAATTAAGAGTGAAAATTTATAACAAAGTTTTAATATGATTATGATTTTCATTCAAAATGCGATTGAATGTATTGCAAACTTCAAGCTAGGCCAATAGTATATCAATAATCGAATTAATAAAAAGTACTAGTGATAAATTTAAAAAAGTTTAGAGAACATTAGTCTTAAAATTAAACTCACATATAACCGTGTGTCCTGTTAATAACTACGTCACGTTTCCTCGAGCACTTCCCAAAAATTTGCAAGTCCAATATAATTCGTTCAGATAGACATCAGCAAAACTAGAGTAATTGACTGAACCCATTCCCATATACAATTAATCAATTTAAGTATTGTAATTTAAGTATTGTTAATTTCCATAGCATTTTTATCTTCTTTCGTTATGGACATGTACGACAAAATCGGAATGAAACAAACATGTTTACGTAGTAATCCAGGGATAATTCTAAAAAAAGTAACAACCTTCAACCTAAAGGGCCTCTGTTTGTTGGCACACTTCTATCCTAATAGAGTAATCTCATTTTTTAATTTTTTAATTTCTGAATTTGCTTAATTTTTTATCGAACAAGAAAAATAATAAGAATCCTAAAAATTAAAAAAAAATAGAATATTTCAGATTCTTTTATTCCCTAACTTTTCTTGGATATTCTTTTTTCTAATTTTAAAATTCTTACATATTTAAGTATTTAATATAGTTATTATTTTAACTTTTATTTATTATTAACTTATTAATGAAATCTTAATGTAAAATTTAAAAATTATATATCATATTGTATGTTGTAGTATATTATTATTTTATTATTAAGAATCTTTACTTTAACTATTATGTCTATTAGTTAATTGAATTTAGCTAACTAATATAAGTTCAAAATCCTCACAGTTTTCGTAATATTTCCAAACACATAATAAGAAATTTATCAAAAAATTATATTCATGGAATTCATATTCTCAAGAATATATTTACCAACAATTACATGACAAACAAACGAGCCCATATTGTTTTAACAAAACAATCGGGTTATTTTTTATTCGCTATTACCCATGAAAATAAATATCAAATATTTAGCAAGTGAACGTACATAAACTGTATATATTTCTAAAATGGATTATATTGTTATTTGCTAACTTTATCATTATAATAATAATGATAATTATTATTATCATCATTATAGATGTTTTTCTTTGAAAGTTGAATTAGAACAGACATTTAAAAGGTTAAAAAGAGATCAATTTCACATTTGAAAGATAATAAAAGTTTGGTACCTATTTTGACGAATAATTTTGTGTGTACCCATTTGAAGAATTATCTCTAAACGTGGGAAGAACCTCAATCGCAAAAAAGTACATTCCTCGGCAGAAAGAAAGACCTAAAAACCATTAAAAAGTGACCGAAAAAAACCGTCGTGTAGAAAAACCAAAAAAGGCAAGAGACCCTCAAGAATTGATAAATACTATTTTGTGCAAGACAAGCTCCTCAGTTGTCCCTTCATCTCTACATTACCACTAACATGGTAGAGCAGTTCAGCAATTGGAACGATATACAAGTCTAGACATCATCATCGGAGCCACGAGAGGATACTGCTAAAACATGGGAGCCACGAGAACATATACAAGTCTAGACATCATCATCATCAATTGGAAAAACCTGAATGAACAGAATGCTAAAACAGGGATACTGCTAAGCTCTGAATCACGAGAGGGATTCATGATTTTCGAGCATTTTAATAAAAGCCTCTATAATTATGCATGAAATGTCCTAACTAAGTTTGACATTAACCAACACAAAGACAAATATTACACAGACTACGTTGCTGAGCATTAATCGTGGTTACCTTAAAAGATGCAGTGGTGATAGAGGAACCAATCCCCTCAAGTAGTCGGCCAGGTGTGAACTGTGTAAGAGAAATTGTTTTGGTCAAGGAATATACACACACCTAATAAATAGAAGCGATCCCAAAACGAAAAAGGCAAGGAGGCAGCATCCCAGGAAAGCAGGCTCATTCGACACATTGCAAGATCCCCCTATTGAAAGCAGGAAATAAGGCCCCTAATTCACTGCAGAAAAGTGAGGCATCTAACAGTCTTTGGACTTTCAACACAATAAAAACCAATTTTCCAAGATAGTCTTAGTAAATTCCACCACAATAACAACTCCTCAACAGGTAAACTTTACTTTGAAGGCAGATATATCAATGGGGAAGTCAGTCCCATGCAGGCAAAGGAAAAGCAGAATCTACGTCCCAAGATGCGAGGCTCTCAAGGAGCAAAGGGCGAGGCTCTACATTATACGCCGTTGCCTCTACATGCTAATCTGTTGGAAGGAAAACGACGACTAGACATGCAGATCCAAGCAAGCGGCTTCTAAGGTTAGATCGCAAGAGGGATTCATATAAGTTTTAGAGGTAAACATCTCTTGATTATAGTGTAAAGAAGAACAAGTTAATGCTATCGTTTTAGTTTAGCAAAGCAGTAACTTTTGTACAGCTGCAAGAAGGGCATCAATTGACTAGCATTGTGTCTCTAAATCATCCTAGAAGGTAGATTATGATAGTGGTTAAGAAATCTCAATCAGTTTTTTCTGCTAAATGCATATATGATCGAGTAACTCAAGCAATGCAATCCATTCGTGTTTTTCAACACAGAGTAAATGATAGCATAATCACAAAGCTAAATTTCCCTACATATTACTCAATTCTGCACAAAAGAAATATTTCAATGCAGATAAGTATTCATAGTTAGTTATTCCAAACAATGTGAAGACAAACATACCTCCCTTGGCGCTGCAACAAATCTTTGCCTGTCTCGGTCGCGTGCAAAACGTTAAGCACAATCTCTGTAAAATTATAGGAAAAAGAGCTTCAAAAGTGGAGTTCAATTCAAACTTATCAGCATTTTACATATGAGCAGATATACAAACATATTCATCTGGGAAACATCAGCTACATGCCAAAATCTGCAGCAAAACAGCAATATAAGAAAAGATCACAACAACTATTATTGCACAAATAAGATATGAATAAAATACTTCTCCATTAACATTCGCCAGTCAATTCCCAAAGCAGCCATATAATTTCTAATCCGTTTCAATTCATTTCGCTACACCACATAGTGCTGTAATTATCTTACATTAGTACATTAGAGTTTTGCTTTCTCGAAAAAGCTCCTAAAACCATATGGATTACACTGGATATTCCGACAAAATAGTAGATCCGAATAGTCTAACAATTGATACATGATGCTTATAGACAACGCGACTTGAAAAGCAAACACGAGCAGCAGATAACTATAATTGCAGCACTCGTTTTCTTTTCTTTCATTTGAAAGATTCGTAAGGATTCAGGCATGAAAAAGAACATCTGAGCAGGAATCAAGGTTTCTCAAGATGAAATAAGTCGATGGAGATGAATGGTAATAATTGTTAAATGTGGCTGATAATGATACAAACAATGCTGAATAACTCAACAAGCCAATTCACAATCGCAACAAGGATAAATAAATGGAATAAACAAAGATAATCAAAAGTGCAACGTGAACGAACATTCCAGAACCCTCAAACAGTCGCAGTTTACATTGGGCGGCTATCAGAACATGAATTCAAACAAATTAAACCTAAAGGTAAATAAGCCACTATAAATATTTTAACAAGTAGTCATTTTGTCGAGCGCATCTGGTGTAGTGGTATCATAGTACCCTCCCACGGTACTGACCAGGGTTCGATTCCCTGGATGCGCATTAATTATAGTTAACTTTTTTGTTGTCTAGATCCACTCATTTTCTATTTCCAAATAATTTAATATACAAATCCAAGTTCGGTGTCCTCTTTGTAACTAAATCCGTTAAAACAAACGAGTATCATCTCGTGACCAAGAAAGTTTGTACGCATCGAAATGTGGATAATGATTCATATTGTAATAACCGTTGTTTTTATTAACTAAAAGTTGTGATTATTTTGCGAATAACATCTTCATTTGGGAATTTGATTTCTAACGTGGGAAATTAAATTAATACTTTCACTCTTGATTACAAACGAATGAATGAGGTAAGAAAAATTAAATTATAAAATAAAGAATGTGTGATCGAATAAATTACAATGCAAGAAAAATCGTTAATTGAATTATAAATTAATTTACAAATTATACAAAGAAATAAACTTTCTAAGACTTCGACGATCATCTTGCACCCGATCAATCCTCGATCTTCCCTTTGGGAAATTCCTACGAAATCAAAGAGGTAAAACAAGAAAATGTATGTTAGTAGCCAATTTTCCAAGTCCATCCTCAAATGATGATGAAGATCTTTGTCTTGCAATAACATCCCAAGAGAAGTACGAATGACATGAGATGCGTAGCTTCAACATAAGGCTATGTCTAGCTTGCTCACGCCCAACATTAACAACAACAAGTAATATATATATATATATATATATATTTCGCCACATTTCCCCTTCCACTTCACGTATCCAACATAACAACATCAACACAAACACACCCAATCACAAGCACAACACACTCTACACTTATCAAACAATTCTATCAATTTCACGAAGGAAAGGCGAGGAGACCTTCAAGATAATCGAATTCTCGAAGACTCCAATCCATCAAGGTATAATCTCTACCCTTTTACGACATAATTATAAGCATATGATAGCATGAAACATAGGAATTAGGGGCTGCCCAATTACCTCCAACAACATAGCGCTTAGAACCTTAACGTCACACCAATCATGCTCGACAAATTCAACGTATTAACCAACAATGCACGTCAATCTCATAACACGTAAAAAGCTATATCGAATAATCTAATACATAAGAAATAGGTTGAGCTATCACTTAATTTAAAAAAAAAAACGAGGCGACGAGGGGCTGCCTTCGGCTCCGTCGATGGCTCGCACGCCGGCGAATCGAGACGTCAAGGCAACCCCGGGAGACGGCGAAAAGACGGGGCGAAGGGGCTGCCCATGAACGGACAGCCCCTCAGCGGAGCCGTGGAGGCGCGACAGGAGGCTGCCTCACAGCGGCAGGTGGCGGTGCGGTGTCGGTAGGCGGCGAAAAGTCGCCGAAAAACATAAATAAGGGGCGGGTTACAGGCGGATAGTGGCGGAGGAGGCACGGCGGCGTTGCATCGGGCGACGACGACACATGGGCGGCCGTGGCAGTAGCGGCGGCGGCTCGAAAGGGGAGAGAATGAGAAGAGAAAGAGAAGGAGAAGAGAATAAGATGGAAAGAAGAAAGAAGGGAGAGAAGAGGGAGGTAGAGAGAGAAAGAGAGGTAGAGAGAAATGAGGGAATTGGGGTATTTAACCCTAACCCTAAAACCGGTGCGGGTTGAACCGAACCGACCTGACCGGTTCACTTTAAAAGAATGGGTTTGGGCCCAAATTAATATAAGAGTGGGCTTTTGGGATTGGGCCTGTGATGAAGGGCCGAGAAATACAAACTTGGGCTTGGAATATATTTGTGTTGGGCTCAAAATTGTGGGCTTTGAATTAATATAAATTGGGCCTACGAAAATTGGGCCAAAAATAAAAGAATGAGCTTGTGAATTAAGTAATGGGCTTTCTCAAATTAATTTGCTTGGGCTCAAAATAAAAGAATATATGGGCCTTAAGAGTTGGGCTGAGAAATAAAAGGTTGGGCTTGAATTTAATTAGTGTTGGGCTCTAATTAATTAAAAGTGTGGGCCTTAATTAAATTTAAGTGGACCAAGTTAATTAACCTTTGGGCTAATAATTAATTCTCATTAATTAATAGATTAATTAATTGAGATTATGAAAGTACTTAATTAATTTAAGTATTTAAGAGGAGTTAAAATAATTTTCTCTTAATGAGTAATTTTTAAAATTAATTATGAGGTTAAAATAAATTAATCTAAGGATTAATTTATAAAGGATTAAATCATATGATTCAAGAAAGGTCCCAAGTTAATTAATCTTTGATTAATCTTAAGTAATTAAATTTTTCGATTTAATTACTTCAAAGGAATTAGATTTCCTTAACCAAGAAAAATTAAGAATAAATGAATCCTTGATTCTAGTCAATAAAGACGCGTAAATTTATCGTCGGATAAATTTTAAAGCATGAGATAAGAATTTATTTATCCTTTATCGGATATGCTAAAAAGACGAGACATAGAAGGCATGTCTCAATAGAATACGTGCATATCACACGATTATGCAAATAATTCCTTAAAGTTAAAATTTAGCTTACCTTGTGAAATAAGGAAATCGCAAAGAGGAAAGGCGTTACAGTCACCAAGGTATTATTCCAGATCAATGAGAAAATCGAGGTGAGCTTTCTTGTCCAACTGTGGGCTTTAATATACTCAAATATAAAATGCATGCGAGAAAGTTGTGATCTTGATTTCTATTTTAAAACCCGAACTCAGGTTCGTGAATTTAAAGTTATTGTCATGCCAAAAATGTTTTTTTTTTTATGAGAATGCCTATCTGTTGGCTATGCCAAATATTATGAAAGCGAATTCGAGTCCCAGAAAGGGTAGTGTCCCTCCTCGGACTAGTGTACACAAGGGGACCGCAAGTCATCGAGCGGGTTGGCCAGTCCAGTGACCGTGGAAGGTGGCCACCTTCCCGGAACAAGTTACGAAAGGGTGACCGAGGGAGGTGGCCACATTCCCGGCACATTAAGATCAGATATGGCTTATGAAGAAGAGAACTTAGACTGCGCAGTCGAACTTTAAGATAACAAAGGAATTTAGTAAACTCGGGCCTTTTTCCGTGCTTTATTGTGCTGGTATGATAATATTCTAAAATGAATGTGTGTGTATTTTGGCATGTGTCCACTGAGTACTGTTGTACTCAGCCATGCATATATTTATAAATGTGCAGGTTGAGCCTTTTCTAGACAAGACTCTCGGAGGTGCATGTCTTCATACATGTCACCGTATTCTATGTATTCCGTCGCGTATAAGTATGAATTAAAGGATGGATTATGTGTATTCCTTCTAAAACTCTGATTTATCATTTACATTATTGTAAGACTATTCCATTCGACTTATCGAGAAATCAGTATATTTCCATTGATGAAGTTATTGATATCCTTGAGGCGTATATCAAATTCGATACGCCTTTCTAATCCCGCTTCTTAATCTCCACACCCAGTCACAATGACCAAGCTTTATTATCCTTAATAAAGTGCGGTTGTGACACATATGATGGTCCATCGACACACTCAAGAAATAGAGTTTAATAGCCACAAGCCAATCCATTAATTCAAATAATTAAGTTTGTGCTTCGTGATTCGTGATTCGTGTCATCATGGTCGCAATATGTTTATCCTCCTCAGACATAATTTTCCACCATAAAAGAGAGCGCAAAATGATTTATAGACCCAAGCCTTTACTGAAAACAGAATTTGAATCTGTACCAAAATGGTGTCACATACCAATCTGATGCTGACCCAACTAAACAGGTAAAGAAAACAACTTTCTCAAGACAAGATGCAACAAACCAATCAAACAATATAAACCTCAAACAGAAATTGGAATTCCAAACATAAGTTGAACATGTACCAAAATGGAGTCCAACACCAACCAAGTTTTGATCCAAAAAAAATACATAGATCGATAGAGGACATCAAGACGAGTCAAATTGCATCGTTGGAAAGAATCCCAGCAACTCACATGCATGCGCCGCCAACAGACTGAAGATTACCCAAACGATAATAGGCGGTCGCTTCATTTTCACGAAAAAACCCTAACTTTCAAATTCTAAAACCCTAATTTAAGTTTCATATTTCAAGCCCTATATACGAACATTGCTCTAGTACCATGTTAAACAATATGTAGGAAACATATTGTGGGATTAATTTTTTGTATATTTGACACACTCAATATTTTGGCATTTTTGGTAATTAAATTTACAACGTTTTGAGTAACTTTGATTATATTTAGCTACGTTTTGGTTTAATTATCTGTCAATCGGTTGTTTGATGAGTTTGTTGAGTTATGAAGGAAAAAGATAAATAAAAGGGTGTTAAAAGGTCAAAGGATCAAGAAAAATACAAGTTCGATGGAGTATGGATCACAAACGGACCGTTTGGTGGGAGTTTCCACCAAACGGACCGTTTCCCGCTTCGGTGTTTTGATGTTCGAAACCCGACGTCGCAATGGACCATTTAGGAAGAAATTCTTCCCACACGGATTGTTTCCTACTTTGGTCAGGCCACGAATTCGATGCCAAGACACCAAACGGTCCATGTGGCAAGCTTATGCTCCCACACGACCTGTTTCCCACTCAAGATAAGCCCAAAAGGCTCTATCCTTAGCCACTCGAGCTCTATGTTTTCTAGGTTTTTTGTGTCTATATAAATGGCCTTCATGCTTGGTTTTGAGAGACACTCCGCCATTCAAGCCACAATATCACATATTTTGTACTACCATTTATCCACTAACACATTGGTCAAGTCCTTGCCAAAGCAAAAGAAGTTCAAGGAGCAATCGAAGACAAGACGAAACGCTGCCTCTACAAGGATTCTTTTAGCTTGTTTAGATTGTGTTCAAATATTGTTTTGTTTTGTTTCATCTTTAGCCATGTTTGGCTAATTCTGTTATTCTAGGGTTAAAGAGTAGTCAACACTAATTTTGTTCAAATGTTTGATTTAATATCTAAGACCTTATTTTGTTTTATCTTCTCTTAATCTTAATGCTTGTATTTGACTAGCTACCAAAAAGATGATTTTGTGTGTGTTAATACAAGATTCGAGATATGAGTATTGATGCATGGTCAAAAATTAGATAACTCATTAATCAAGAAAATCGAGAGGTTTCAGATTAATAGTGAGGACATATAATCTTAAGTTCTTTTAGGCGTTACAAGTAGAGATTAACATCCTAACTTGTAATCCACTGTTTAGGCACTTCGCGGGGAGGTCTATCTAGTCATGTGATTGTCTTAGCAAGATTCAACTCGCGATTGAATATTAAATTGAATGTTTGAATGAATCAATGTGTTGATGAAATCAAATCCCTAGAATTGACCATTTTATCTTTGTTTTCAAGTATTATTTTATGTTTTGTTTCTTTTTATTTTACAAGACAATTCACAACAATCAAAGTTTGTGTAATTTAGATAGTAATAATTGATTGAGATCATAATACTTAGAGTCGAACATAGTCTATGTGGATACAATACTCTTTACTTACTATTTACTATACTACGATTGCACCGTCCTCTTGCAGTATAATTTTAGTAGCAATAAATGGATTGGTTAATATTCACCAATTCATAATGCATATATAATACAAGAGACCTAACACTAACATAATTAGGAATCGAAAAGGAACTATGAAAGATAATCAAAATTGTATACTAAATTACCAGAAATAAAACTCCACTAAATATATAATTACAACATGTACAAATTATATTAATTTGACATAGAATATGATGGAGATTTGAAACATATTATTTCCTATTAATCGTATATAGAAAATATTTATTAATTTTGTATTTTTTTTTGACAAATAAGAAATAATCAAAGACCATATTTTCTATCTGAGCCCCATCTCATCTAAAATTTGAAAGATAAGATTATCAACTAAAGCTTAAAATATCACATCCGACTTTTGTATATTGGACTTTTGAGCACCATATTATATGGAACTTGAAATATCATGCCTGCAAACTTCTCAGCATCATCATCTATAGCTTGAAAGAGCATAATTGACATCTGAGCATCATGTCATCTGGAATTTGAAAGATCAATACTAAATTGTGAGCATAATCTATCTGAAATTTGTAAGGTCATAACTGACTTATGAGCATTATCTTATCTGGAATTTGAAAGACTAGAACTAATTTGTGAGAATCATTTTATCTAGAGCTTGAAAGACCGGAACAAAGTTTTAAGCATCATCTTGTCCGAAGCTTGATCTACCTCTAACTTGTGAGTATCATATTGTCTTTGAGCTTGATAGACCATAATTGACCTATAGACATTATCTCGTTTGAGGCTTGAAAGAACATAACTGAGTTCTGACTTCTGAGCATCATTTCGTCTGAAGTTTGATGACCCAAATAGGTTACGAGCATCATCTGTTCTGGAGCTTGACAAATTACCTTTGACTTTTAAGCATCATCTCGTCTGAAGATTGAAAGACCAGTACTGAATTTTGATCATAATCTCATTTGGAGCTTGAAAAAGAGCAAAAATGAGTTCCAAACAAATATATTCATCAAGTGTAATTTTATTTAAGTTATCTAAACGCAATTTGTTAATTCATTACTCTAATATATGAATTCAAATTATTTGACAAAATTAATTATTAGACAAAGTAATTAAATCAAATTTGCAATAAGGCCAATTATATTGTTAATTGGTCGAATTAAATTGGTAGTACAAAACATATATAGGATGAGATGCTGTATATAGTTTTATATAGGTTTATTCAAAATAAAGTTTAACTTGAAATCAATATAATATATAAGATGTACTTGTGAGGAGAAAATTGCAAATGAACGAAAATTGAGAAAATAATGAAGGGAGATGTATGACAGTATCACTTTGGAAATAGAAAATGGTGAAATTATTTTTTTTATAAGATTAATTTATCTCTTCTTCATTTCAATAATATTTCTCTCAACTCAACCACGTCTAGTTTTGGTAATTTATCAATAATCATGCAAACCACCCAACCATAATATTACATATAATTATTTTATTATTATTTTTAATTATAAAATTTTTAGTTATCTCCAAAGGTTGCTATTATATATAGTCACTCTTATGGTGCATAAGTATCATCAAGTTGTAGATCAATCTATATAAGATAGTAGGGATGCCAATCGGGTCAATCCGCTCGGCTTCGTACCGATCCGGGTTTTTGGGCTATTCGGTTACGGATAATTCGGGTTATAATTTTTTCAGGTTATAAATTCTCAACCATAACCCTAAATTATCGGATTTCGAGCTAACCCATCAGGCTAACATGGCTCAATTTTTTTTATGAACTTTTGTAATTAATATATTAATTTTGATAATTGTATATTTGTAATAAAGAAATATATCAATAAATGAATGTTATTTCAACTCAAAACTAATATATAGCTTTTAAGAAGTAAGAAAATATAATTTTCTTAATACATTATCATTGTTAAAAATTTTAAATCTAAGTATTTTATATTAAATATTATAGTAAAATATAGAAAAGTGAAATGATTAACATAACTTTCAAATATTGAATCAAAATGTATTTTTTTTTTCATGAAAACAAATCTTATTATACTAACTTTCAAAAGTTTGAAAAATAATAAACTAATGAAATTTGAAAATTAAATAACGAAAATTCGCTAATTTTCGGGTCGGCCCTATGGGCTCAGTTCTCGAGTTCATCGGATCAATTCACGAATTTTAACATCTTATAAGAGAGTATAGTTGAAGGTAGTACAATATTCACTCCAACCATACAAGATAATTGATATTTTATCTAATTATATATTTTCGATCACAGCTACTTTTTGGGATCACCTAATAGTATTGCATTTTGCTAATTCTTAGAATCTGAAAGATGTAAATGCTCAACTATAAGCACAAAATCTATGGTACATAATTCTTTTTTGAAGCAATTGTTTTTTTTTTTTTGAGGCCAAGTTTAAAGCAATTAAGTGGATCTCGTTTTCTAAAATTTGAAATTTCATTTTCCTAACATTTTCTTGGCCTCTCTGAAATCGGTGGTCTACATTGGTTTCGAAGTTTAAATAGACTCACGTAACAATGCCTTTTCCCTTTTCCTCCTAAATTGTTAAGCAAAGAAAAGCGGAAAGAAAAATAGAATCCATCAATCAAAACTTGTTGAATATGCTGCGCTTGTATCCTACTTCTTGACAGCATTTCATCGACAAAACATGTGAAATCTGTGATCCCTATTTCGCCAGAAACGCGTGTCATTCTTAGATACACAAGAAAAAGAAAACGAAAAAAATCGGATTCAACGAAAATGGCGATCGCGTCCCCTTCCGCTCCGGGCTTCTGTTGCACGGCTCGCTCCGGCGCCACGCAGCGGCGCTTCTTGCATCCCATCTCGAGGCGGGCGGCGGCGACCTTCCGATCCCGGGTCTCGGCTCGGCCCGCCATCGTGTCGCGGCTAAACCCCTCCTTCTCCGATGGGGAGGTGGTGTACGAGCTCAATTACAACAGCCACCGCCGCCGGAGGGATGCGTTCCCTGTGTACGTGACTCTGCCGCAGGACGCGGTCGGCCCCACCGCCCAGACGATGCGGCGGAATAAGGCGATGTCGCAGTCGTTCCGCGCTCTGGCGGCGGCGGGGGTCGAGGGGGTGGTCATGGAGGTCTGGTGGGGAATGGTGGAGAATCAGTTCCCACGGAACTACTGTTGGCGCGGCTATCTAGAGATTGTGGAATTGGCGAGGCGTTACGGGCTCAGAGTTCGGGCTGTGATGGCCTTCCATCAGTGTGGTTCGGGCCCTGAGGACCCTCTATGGTTGGTAATCTATCTCCGAATTCAATTGTTTACCGATTCCTTTTTGGTGCCCTAATCTTGTTGGATTATTTGCGTTCGTTCAAATTTGTTTAGAATTGTTAAATTGTTTGAATTATTAGATCTTAGCGTAAGTATTCTTGATTCTTGATATTTTATGTTAATCTCGTTGCTGGTGATTTATTAGATCTTGGGACATGCATGAATCAAATGGAAATTTGGAACGTTCGTATAATATGTGCCTGCATTTGCTCCTGAGTTTAATGTTACAGGAATTCTGATATTTCATGTTTCACTGCATAAAGTCTTGATATCATGTACATTACGTGATTTAAATTCGCCATAGAGGCAAATGTTGAGAGTTGAGGCCTACACTTGTTTGTATGTTTGGACATTTAGAACTCCAAAATACTTAACATAGATGGATGATTAAGTCTCTGCATAGATGCAAAAACAGAATAGTGGTTGCAGTTCCAACTGTTCCATGATTCATTATCAAGCCACCGTATTGTTTTGTTTGATGAATTAGTGCTTGGGAATTGATTGGGAATTTGGGATGTTTGAAGTTAAGGCAATGACCCATAATATAGGAGAGCGAGGAAGAAAAGAATCCATGTGGTTGGTCCTAGGTTGGGCCTGCACTTCATTTTGAGTTTTAAGGCGCGTGATATGTTATGATATGATTTGGGTGCTTCATAGTGGTATATATATATTTTTTTTTTCACATTGAATGAAAAACTATAGGTATCTTTTGCGGCTAAGTATATTGTTAAATTGATTAACTGGATTTGAGAAAAGAAATTGAGTTAGGATTTTGAAACACTCCATCATTTGGTTAAACCTCAAAGATCGCTATAGTTATTACATTTAGACAAGGTTGAAGTTATGATGTATTCAGAATTGTGTCAGATGCTTAAATCAAAATGCTACCAGCACCAAGCTTCCTCAAAAATTAGAATGGAATTGGTAAACATTCATGCCTTTGTGTGGACAAGGATAATTTGTTATAAGAAAATATATATTGACCACAGAGATCTCATTTTGCAATTCATTGCTAGTTTTCCTTGACAAATTGATGAAACGAAGAGGTCTCTTCAACCACTTATGTATGTGTAAACTAAGTGGGATCTGTTATTATCTCTAGTGTTACTGGTATCTCTTGAATAATGCAGAATGGTGATAAAATGAATCAAGTGATTTGATATAAGGGGAATACAGCTCTTGTCCATATGAGATTTAAACCTCACCTGCAAATCTGTACTAGAAGAACATTTGCCTCTACTATGCAGATGCATTTTCCTAATACTGAATTTTCTGCTAATTTATTAGGCTCTGTTTCTCTTGGTGCCATGACATTGAAGGTATTTAGAAGTACAGAAGGTTCACAAATAGAGCTGGCCTGTTGCATGCCAAATATTATATAGTGAACACTAGGAGCACTGTTCATGTGCAGTAGATTACATTCGGTTTGTACATTTATCCATGTGTAATAAAGGTTACATTGATGCAAGGTACTCCATTTGCTCTTTGTGGTTCTGGAACTGAGCCAAGTTTGTTGAATTTGTGATAAGATTAACTGATGCCTAATTAGGCTCTACATTATTTGTAAGTTCTGGAGTTTAAAAAAGTGTCAGAGGGTCTTTTCTTTTGGCCTCCTCGTTAAACTTCAGTTTAGACTTGGATGCTGACTCTTCAGTGTACACTGTTTATTTCTAATTTCAGTTTTTCTCTCTTTTTTTTTTCTTTTTTTTTTTCTTGCTTTCCTCTTTCATTCTCCTCTTGGTATTGGATCTCATTTTCACCCTTTTCATGGAGCAAGGATCCCACTTCCTTCATGGGTGCTTGAAGCAATGAAGAGAGACCCAGACGTATCATTTTCTGATAGATTTGGGAGGAGGAGTATGGAATACATTTCTCTGGGATGTGACATTCTTCCTGTTCTGCATGGACGATCGCCAATCCAAGCATATGGTGATCTCATGAGGAGCTTCAGGGACACATTCAGATCATTTCTTGGTGGTGTGATTACTGTAAGACTGACCATGTCATGGTTTTCTTTGTTATATGATGTTCTTTATTTCTTGTATGTCGTGATGCTGCTGCCTATATGAAATATGTTTGTCATGGCGATTTTCGTTTCAGGGGGTTCAAGTTGGACTAGGTCCTGGTGGTGAACTAAGATATCCTTCATGTCCCACTCAGAAGTTGAATTGGGGTTGGCGCGCTCGTGAACTAGGAGAATTTCAATGTTATGATAAGGCATGCAAAAAGTTGTTCATCTCTGTCTCGGCTGCCATTGCTCCTTTTTCTGGATAGTGATTCTGATACATTTCTTTTTCCTAATTCCACTTGCCAGTATATGCTTGCATCTCTGAATGCCTGTGCATACAACATAGGAAAGCGTGAATGGGGAGATGGAGGCCCTCTTGGAACCGGTAGTTTGATGCAAAATCCAGAAAGTACAGATTTTTTTAAAGCAAACGGTTCTTGGAAGACGCCGTATGGAGAGTTCTTCCTGGAATGGTACTCGAGCATGCTGCTTTTTCACGGAGAAAGGATCTGTAGGGAAGCAGAGACGATTTTCCGGGGTAGGGAAATCAGCATGTCCGGAAAAGTGGCCGGGGTTCACTGGCACTACGGCACTCAATCTCACCCCTCAGAGTTAACTTGTGGATACTACAATACTCAAGTTAGAGATGGACTCGTACCAATTGCCCGTATGTTTGGCAGATACGGTTTCAGCCTGTGCTGTGCGTGTTTTGAGATGCAAGATGCTGTAGAGGAGGAGGTTAATCCCTTGAGCAGGCCCGAGGGTTTCCTCAAGCAACTTCTCATGTCCGCAAGGATCTGTGACATCCCTTTCGAGGGTCAGAATTGTTCCACCAAATTGAAAGATGAATCGTTCAAACAGATGCTAAGAATGGCTCAGCTCTACTCAGATGGACTTGAGACGCCGTCATTTTCCTTCAACTTCGTTAGACTGGACAAGAATCTGTTTGAGCCAGGCAACTGGGCTGGTTTTGCGCGTTTTGTGAGGCAGATTTCGTCTATGAATATGTTTCGCGGCAACTTAGACATCGCTGGAGGCAATGCTGCTACGTCGTCGTCTGCTGCTTTCACCGGATCTGTTCTTGCATGTTAGGGAGAAGCAATGCTTGGTACACATGATGCATCCAATCATTTAGCTGATCACTATTTGTAATATCAATTGTTTTTAGGTCTTTCTTTTACTCATTTTGTGCTCTGGGAAATGATCATATATCTCTAGAAATCAATTGTCACCTTCTTGCACATTAACATTCAACAGGCTATGCTCAAGCTCGTATGTCGCTGGGTACAAACTGTCTCTCTCTCTCTCTCTATACTCGAGTTCGTCAAATGACTCAAATCACACCCATCTATTCTCCTCTTGCTTATGCGGCTTATATTATCAAGAAAAACGGAGATTACCAACGGATTTTTCGTTGTTAATTTCCGACGGATTACCGAGTTACATATTTGTTTGTAAATTTTCCAACAGACTTTCGACCCAAATTTCGTGCAAAGTGTACATGCCGAAAACGTCTTCGACATTACTGGATTACCTACAAACCTCGTTTACCGACAGACAGTGTCCGTTGGTAAAATTTGTTTGTTTAATTTTATACAATGGACTAATGTCCGTCGGTAATTCACCGACGGACACCTACCATCAATAAACCTATATATTTTAATTTAAATTAATATAAAAATTAAAATTTTATAATTACCAACAGCCTGTATCTGTAGGTAACTTTTATTAAATTAAATATTTTAATGAATTTTTTGGGTAAAAAAAACTAGGCTTCTCCATACCGACCATTAGATATGACTTTTTGTTAGGGACATAGTGTTTGAATATCTCATTCTCACTTTTCCTCTAGCATCATTCTTTTTCCTTTTTCGCGCCGCTTGCTACCTCTCGACGCTGGTGCCTGCTACGCCTCGACGCCGCCGGTGCCTGCTATCCTTCGACGTCTCCGCCAGCTCCCAATCTAGGTCATTGTACTCCCTCACTGTCGCAGCCGCGTTCTCCTTGTTGTACGTGATGCCGCCTCAACCGCGTTCTCCTTGTTGTACGCGCCGCCGCCTCCGCCCAGCAAGTAGTTATTGATTGCTTGTCATATCCTCATTTTATAACTACTTGCTTGTCATATCCTCAATTGAATTTTCATCAATGAACTAGTAAATAAATAATATATAGAAAGTATTTTCATTTGACTTCCAATTATATAATTCTATGAATATCTATTCGGTTACGGGTAATTCGGGTTGTAATTTTTTCGGGTTAAAAATTCTCAACCCTAACTCTAAATTATCAGGTTTCGGGCTAACCCATCGGGCCAATCAAGCTCAAATTTTTTAATGAATTTTTTAATTAATATATTAATTTTGATAATTGTATATTTGTAAAAAAGAAATATATCAATAAATGAATGTTATTTCAACTCAAAACTAATATATACCTTTTATAGAATAAATCTAAATGTTTTATAATAAATGTTATAGTAAAATATAAATAAGTAAAATAATGAACATAACTTTCGAATATTGAATCAAAATGCATTTTTTCACGTACATTTAGAAAAAAATATTATTATACTAAATTTCAAATGTTGGAAAAATAATAAATTAATGAAGTTTGAAAACTAAATAACGAGAACTCGCTAATTTTCGGGTCGACTCTATGGGTTTGGGTTATTTTCGGGTCAACCCTATTGAGTTGCGGGTTATTCGGTTTAGGGTCATTCGGGTTGTGATTTTTCAACCCTAACCGTGTCGTATTGTCAGGTTATACGGGCCAATCCACGGGTTTCGAGCTAAATTAACGTCTCTGCTTTCAGATATATAATATATAAAGTTGTAAAAGGTCATTCAAGGAACTTGTCTTTTCTTGGGCAGGCCTTGTACAACAGTGTCATGGATTTTTTGCATTTTCTATGAGCCAAACTCTGTTGTTCTAACATATATTTATGTTCATCCTGGAAGAATGTGAATTTTTTTGGCTGCCCCAAATCCAGGACAGAATCTTTACATTCTTATTGCTGATTACTCTTTTAACTAAGTGGTGATTCTTAGGTTATTAGTTATAGCTTAATCCTATCATTTTTGTTTTACCATTTAATAACAATTGTCCATTTATATATTCTATCGGTCTCTTTTAAAATATGAAAGGCATAAGAGACGAAGTGGTGATCTTGAACTCCTAGTAGCGATGCTCTCTGAAGCTTCTTGTGCTGATAGTGAAGCAAATTTGCATTACTATAGATTATTTTTTAATTAAATTAAAAATTCCTATACTTGTCTTTCTTGGGCTAGAGTTTTTGATCTATTATCACTATTTTCATGTTTATTGTTTTATAGGTTTTGGTCATTGCTGAACTTCGGAAGGTCCTCATGAAACGTCGATTTTCAATACTTCAAGTGCGCCTTGATTAAGAAGCTAAGGTGGTAGAGTGTTTTTATTTTATTTATTTATTTATTTATTTTTAAAGATGAGTTGGTTACGAGATGAACCATAAAGGCAACATGTATAATAATCAGGGCCGTTCCTAACTAAAAAAGGGCCCGGGGCGAAACTTTAAAATAGACCCTGTTATTTTAAAAAGTCGATGCATACATTCATTCATATAATATAACATACAAAATATATATTATATTAATCATAAAAAGTGACTCCTTCGAACA
>JAYDZE010137803.1:0-22827 GCA_034509125.1 Monilaria moniliformis
CTGAATCCATTATAAGGAAACTATAATGATAACTATGTGTGTGAAAGAAGAAATCATGATTGGTTCTTTATATACAATAAACATAGAGTGGGAGAAAGGGGAGAGAATTTGCCAGGGAGTGAGAGAGACGAAAAGAAGGAAAAAAGAAAAGAAGTCGTTGCGGCGCTGTCTGCCGGCTACTACTTAACTGCAATGCGACGCCCATTACTTCGACGCCGACGTGCTATATAATTATTTGTCGCACCCCAAAATCAAAAATCTTGAATACGCCACTGTATCCAACAGCTCAGCTCAGTGAGCTGCAATAGATCGAACAAGCGAACTCACATGTCATTGCATATATTAAATTTTCAATTAAACTAGACAGAAAAAAGTTGAATCAGAGAAGGAACGATTTCTTTCTCTTTACAAAACAGAGATTAATTCAGGTTAGATAGAGATGCACAATCGGATCATAGAACTCACGTGAGAAAGGGGAACAGAGGAGCGCGAAAGTCGAAGCCATACGGAAAAGGCAAATTACAGAGTAAGTCGATCCGTATCTCGACGCAGAAGAGATGAGATCAACAGCGTCGTCGAGAGAGAGAGAGAGAGAATTGCAATTTGCGGGTATTCATGATAACCTGTCAAACCCGACTTTCGCCTTCAGAGTTTTTGTTTTTATGCACTTTTCCATATTTCGTTTGGTCGTATCTACATGTGAATGTGATTCACGTAGGAGGCATTAAATTGTGGTTTTAGACTCACATATATAATAGTTAATTATGATATTATAAATGTAGTTTATAATCATAAAAATGTAAAAAATAAAAACTGGAGGAGAGAGTATACCTCCGCGCCTATAAAAGTGATATAAAAAAATGAGGCTACCTTGAATCAAGTCTCAGAATTTACTAAATAAAATTCGATATTGTAAAAATAAAGGATTTTGAAATAAAATAAATACTTCCGAAACCGGGCTCGGATAATATGGTAATTGGTAGGTTTATACAAGCCCAGCTCAAGATTGGATAATAACAGCCTTTGTGAATGGGCCGTTGAAAACAAAATTCGGGAGAAAAGTAAAGGAAATCCTTTTTCTCGTAATAGGATTATAGGAGCATTGGACTCATAAATTTTGTTTTATTTAGGGCTTATACGTCTTTGATTACTGATAAAGTCTTCGCCGTTTGAATATTTCCAAAGAGATAACATTAGACTCATAATAGATAGTGTTTTGTTTTGCTTTTATAATGCTTTACCGTAAGAGTGAATTTTTTATTGTATTTAAATGTAATAAATATTTGCATCTTATATGTGTTGGTGATAACCTATAGTATATGCTTCACACAAATTCTTATATAAAAAAATTCTTCACTTTGATTAGCATAAATTATTGTTCTAGAAGTCATATACATGAGTTGTAGGGAGAAATTTATGATTGTTTGTTCTGAATTAACTTGTTCTAGATAAATCGTTATTACGTAATTATATACAGCTACTATGTTATTATCTAAAGATTATAGAGGTGGTTTGATTTTTAAAGATTATCTAAGGATTATCTAAAGATTTAATTTCTTTTTCCTTTTATTTTTAATTTTCGATTTAGTTTTAATGGTTTGACCTTTTCTTTTTCCTTTTTCTTTCTAATTTAGACCGTTTTGATTTTTTATTTTTTTTTTATTGTTAACAATTTAACCGTTGTAATTTTATTTATTAATTTTTTAATGTTCCAAACGACTGTTTTGCCAATTTTTTCTATAAATACTCATTTTCTATCATTCCTCCAATATCAGTTTGATCGTTTCATATTTAATTTAACATGTTGCATGTATTTTTGGACAATTAAATTAATTTTCAATTATATATAATTAATTTTAAAAATAATTTATTCATTTAACTTATTTGATTTTATTAAAACAAAATTATAAATAAAAAACAAGGTAAATAAATTTATATATATATATATATACATGAGTGATGTGTAGATATGTTGAAAAAATGAAATTGATGTCCACAAAATTTTGTATTTGAGATGATATTCTATAGTAAAAAAAGTTAGGAGTTTTTCAAAATTAAATAGTTACCGATGCGGCAAATAAGTGGAGGATATTTTTTTTGTTTTTGTTTTGTTTTGTTTTGTTTTTTGTTTTTTTGTTTTTTTGTAATTTGGATGCTTTTAGACAACTCAACATATATAAATATGTAGGGGTGCGTTAGGGTGCATCCATACCCTTATAGCATAATTAAGACGAAATTTAGACCATTAAATTTGATGATGAAGGGCCATGATTTCGTTTCATTTTCTATCATTATACTAACTAAAACGTCTCATTGAAGGGTATAACGGTCATACTAAAAAAAATTAAATAACTACATACCGTAAATCGAGTGATTCATTATCCATCATATCTACACGTCTCTTAATGCAATCCAAATCTGCACGAATCATTATCGCAAGTTATCATTAATTGTAGACGAATGTATCATTAACCATATCATTATGCGTGGACGTACATAAATCACCCACAACTCATGATTTTTTCCATAAAAATCGGAATCCATAATTAATCAAATCTCCTTCCATATATTTCGGTTTTTTCATAACCGAAAATTACATCACAATTATGGGATTGAACAATCCCGCGTATCTACAATAAAATTTCACGAATCATTATCGGCATAAAAAATTATCATTAATCATAGACAAATATATCATTAATCATCATTAACCATATCATTATACGTGTACATGAATCATTAATCGTATAAAATATATCATTATCACAATAAAATAGTATCATTATCGACAGAAGTAGTTGTCGTTAATCGTAGACGAATTTATCATTAATCATTAACCTTATCAAATGTTATGAATGTTAGATTACGAAAATTGTTTGAAAAAATCAAAACTAAATCTCGTCCTTATAATCTGGAATTTACCATAACTGAAAGATTTATCATTAGTAACAATTTTCCTATTTAATCGGATATTAACATACATGATTAAAAGTATAAATACATCATTATAAAAATAAAAATAATATCATTATCAACAAAAGTAGAGCACCCACAATCGCGTGAAATCAGAGAATCATTAACCAGAATAACCAGAATTACATTAATACCCTTAGGCGATTTTGTTTAATATATTAATGTCGCCCCTTGCCAAAATATTGTCCGTAGAAAGACTAAATCAAGTTATTATAATTTGGTTTTAATTTATGCAATAAAATTTTGTTCCGAAATGATTACCCTTGGATTTATTAAATATATTACAACAACGATAGAAGCTAAAATTCAACCTAGTAGGGACTCATCAGAAGGCTGAATCCCCTTCAGAATATGTTCCCCTCCCACTCAGCAGGAAGCAAAGAAGGTACACGCTATGGGTCTATTACAATACAATATTACACACACACTAAATAAATTTAATAGCTACTAATCAATATATTCCAATACCTTCCAAAGAAATCCATAAAATGTCTTTCATCGCCCACCCCCTTTTCACACTCACTTCACATCCATAACTCATATATCGCCCACCCTCAAACAAAACCCCTGTCTTCTTCCCCCCTCCACAACCTCTCCCTCTCTCTCATCAATGGAGGCTGCCTCCCCCAAACCCTCCAAGAAAACCTTTATCACCTCCCTAATGGAGGCCGCCACTCTCCGCTCCCCCTCCTACCGCGAAAACACCTCCCACCTCAAATCCTCCGAGCAAAAATCCCTCCACCACCTCAAGCAAACTCTCCTCACCTCTCCCACGGCCGCCGCCGCCCACCTTTCCATGTGGGGCATCCCCCTCCTCTCCCCCGACGACCGCCGCGGCGACGTGATCCTCCTCAAATTCCTACGCGCCCGCGACTTCCGCGCCGCCGACGCCGCCGACATGCTCCTCCGCTGCCTCGCGTGGCGGAGAGACTTCGCCGCCGACGCCGTCGCCGACGAGGAGCTGGGGTTCAAGGAGCTCGAGGGCGTCGTCGCCTACATGCACGGCGCCGACCGCGGCGGCCGCCCCGTGTGCTACAACGCCTACGGCGTCTTCAAGGACAGGGAGATGTACGACAGAATCTTTGGAGATGACGAGAAGCTAAGGAGATTCCTGCGGTGGAGGGTCCAGATTCTTGAACGTGGGATCAAGATGCTCGATTTCAAACCCGGCGGCGTGAATTCGATGATTCAGGTCACTGATCTCAAAGATATGCCCAAGAGAGAGCTCAGAGCTGCCTCCAATCACATTCTCTCTCTCTTTCAAGATAATTACCCAGAAATGGTTGCCAGAAAGGTGTGTCTGTGGTTTTCTTTTTCTTTTCTTCTTACATTGTAGTTGCAGAAAGGGGTGTGTGTGTGTGTGTGTGTGTGTTTCTTACATTGTATTTTTGGGAGGTTGGTTTCTTGATTTTGAAGTTTTGTTTACTGCAATATTAAATTTAAAGGATTCTTTTACGGTGGACTCGTAGTCGAGACGATTGCTATTTTTTTAATTGTAATATTAAATTTAAAGGGTGTTTATTTTCTTTTAACACAGTTTTTGGGAGTTTGGTTTGTTGATTTTGAAGTTTTTTTTTAATGGTAATGTTAATATTTGCGGTTGCAGATCTTCATAAACGTGCCGTGGTATTTCAGCTTGTTGTATTCGATGTTTAGCCCCTTTCTAACTCAACGAACCAAGAGCAAATTTGTCATTTCTAAGGAAGGAAATGCAGCCGAGACTCTTTACAAGTAAGTTTGCAAACAAAGACGAGAGGAAAAAATCAAAACGACCCAATTTGAAATAGAGGGTCTCGTGTTTTTATATGTTAGGTTTATCAGGCCGGAAGATGTGCCGGTTCAGTATGGTGGGTTGTGGCGAGCCGGTGATGATCTCAGCGGTCCGGCTAAACCGGCGTCTGAGTTCACGGTTAAAGGAGGGGAGAAAGTGAACATTGAAATTGAGGGCATGGAGGTAATTTTAAAAGATTATTATTATTATTATTATTTGGCTGCTATATATTTCTGTAACGAAAATCTGGAATCTAGTGTCCGTTGATAATTTGCTAGTTGTCCACCTATGTTTCATACATACTTTTGCCCTTTCTTGTCTCTTTTGATCATGATAAAAGAAATAATTGCTTGTTATTCTTTGGAAAATGCATTTTGAAAGTTAACCGTTAATTTCTTGCGCATAGTGTTTGAACAATATTTATATGATGCAAGTATTTTGTTTTTTGGATTATCTTTATTTCTTCTTTAGCTACATTAGGAAGCTTTATGCAAATCTTTGGAGATGCTTCCTATACAAGTGCTCACGACCATCAAAGTTTGTACTAACTGATTTTTTATTTTTAATTGTTGCATAAAAATAGTAAAAGCGAAAAGTTTATAGTAATGATAAGGGTATATAACTATTTGAAATTTGATATAGTTATTTAGAGATAAGACTCTTATCCAAATAAGGTACTTATATGAAAATACAAGAATTATATGTTAATAAATGCTTGGACTCAAATAGCATAAACTAAAAAGGTTTCTACAATTTAATAACTGTGAGGACTAAAAATTACATTTTACTCATTTTCTTTTATGACTTGTGTAATGGAAAGAAGTTAAATCCCACAAATCCAACTATTGAATAGCAATTATTATCAATTTACTTGCCCATGGTAATTTTTTTAATGAAATAATAAATTTATATTGTCTTATTTGTTTCAGAGCGGTTCAACTATAACATGGGATATAGTGGTAGGAGGGTGGGAATTGGAATACGGGGCAGAATTCGTGCCAAATGCCGACGACGGCTACACCGTTGTGGTGGAGAAGCAGCGGCGGGTTGCCGCCCACGAGGAGGCGGTACACGGCTCGTACACCGCCAGGGAAGCCGGGAAATTGGTGCTGTACGTCGACAACGCCGCCTCACCGCGGAGGAAGGTGGCGGCTTATCGATACACTGTCCGAAAATCCGCCGCTATTGTGTAAAAATAAAATATAAAAGAAAAGGAGAGGATCAGAGGAGTCTTTATTTGTTTGAAAATTTCAGAAAAAGTGAATTTGTCTCCTTTACTTTTTTCCCAGCTTTATTCGCTTTTCTATTTTCTGATGGATTTTGCTGTGATGCTTGCAGTCGGATACTGCACCCCTGTCACGTGTAAACATCAGATGTATTTCTCATATTGAGTCGGATAAAATCCAAATTTTCCATATTGAGTTTAATAATGGCAAAAGACGAATGTAAATTATCTTTCTTAAAAGAGGCGAATTTTCTGAATACTTATATTTCTAATAGACGTCCACATCTAACGAAGGTTGCAAAGGTTCGAATTTGTAAGGAGTCCATTTTTTGTTGATGGTCACCCAAAGCAATGAATGCTTTGATTTTTTATATACATGTATGATCTGGTTTTTGGTATATTTTACAAAGGAATAAGTTGTTTTTGCGTTTCCATATTAGTTTCACAACACAAAATTATTATTTTTCATAATTTCTAAAACCGGATCTACAAGATTGTGGTGTGTTAGATTAGATCAAAATTTGTTAGACACCATTTTTCAAAAGTGGATCCAATCAAAATTTATGCATAAGCATAACTCTACAGATTCTTAATCCCAACAATAATTAAGGGTGAAATATTCTCACTCTTTTTATATATATGTTTTTTCACAATCCATAACACTTATTTGCAGATATACTATATACTAATTGTTTATCGTAGATATTGGTTTCTATGTCTATTTACGATGTAATATTTGAAGAGCCAAATTATTTACATAGTGAGACTTAAACACTAGTAATTGATAAATAACGCTCTTGCGTGTATATATGCATTTTTTTACAGTCCAAAACATTTATTTGGAGATAGACTATATACTGATCGTTTATTGTAGATGTTGGTTTTTATGTCTATTTACGATGTAATATTTGAAGAGCCAAATTATTTACATGGTGAGACCTAAACACTAGTAATTGATTAATAACGCTCTCGCATGAGCCTCGCCCAATCACAGGGCGCCATGTGACGTCCTTTTAATTATTATTTTTTCGAAAATCAGATTCAAAAAAATATAAAAAATTAAACACACCAAAAGCTATTCCAAACGATACTCTCCTTTTTTTTTTTCTATTTTCTTTATCTATTTCATTTATAAATACCCCACTTCCCTCCACTTATTTCACACTAAAATTCTTTTCTTCTTCAATTTCTCTCCAACTTCTCTTTATATTTTAATTTTTTCTCTCTAAAAAATTTGTTGTTAATGTGGATCCAAATGACAACGACAACAATTTCCCAACAACTATAATTCGGACAACGACTACAAGCGTTATTTCCGAATGACTCGCGATGCGGGGCGCTACAATGCGTTATATGGCTGCAATGAAAGTCAATCAACCTCGACCACCAGGCAATACGTCCACCAGGATAAAGAAGTCGTCGAAGCTCGTCTCGTTGCAGAATATTTCTCCAGAAATCTGCGATTAAGGGCGGGTGTATCTCGCCGACGGTTTCGTATGAGCTTAAATTTATTCATGCGCATAGCATATACGTTGGCGGCGTATGATGAGTACTTCCAATAGTGACAAGACAGTACTAGGTGGCAAGACCATTCCACGCTCCAAAAATGTACAACGGCCATTTGATAACTCAAAAAACTAGCGGAAGTTCCGACATGTTCAACAAATACTTGCACATCGCCAAAAGCATAGGGCGAGAATGCTTGAAACGATTTTCCAAGGGCATTCGAGATGCATTCAGCCAGAAATACTTGAGGTCGACGACCTAGGACTGCTAGTACCTGCTCAATATACACGAGACATGACACGACGTCCCCGAAATGCTTGGCAACACCGACTGCATGCATTAGGAATGAAAAAATTGTCCATAAGCATGGAGATAGCAATATACCAGCGGCTGTGGCACCAATCCGACCATCACCATAGAAGCAGTCGCCGACTATCGGCTACGGATATAACATGCGTTCTTTGGTGTCGTCGGGCCAAACAACGACACCAACGTGCTGAACCACTTAAACATCTTCAACAACGTGTTGGCCAGTAGGGCCCCGCCATAAGCTTCACAGCCAATGAACGTCGGTATGAAATGAGATACTATCTTGCGAACGACATCTATCCCAGGTGGCTGACTTTCGTCAAGACCTTTTCTTGTCCAACTTACCCACAAAGAGCCCGTTTTGCGTAGACGCACCAGCGTGAAGAGACGTGGAACGCGCATTCGGCGTGCTTCAAGCATGATTCGCAATCATCAAAGGTCCATGCCGTATGTGGTATAAGGACATGTTAGCCGACATCATGTGTGCGTACATCTTATTACACAACATGATTATCGAGGACGAATGGGCCAATGCCGACAATGGGCTGTCGAAGACACAACTTGCTCATCCACTGCAAACGACGCCTCAACTCAAGGTGCGTATCCGAACTTCCAAAAATATGTATCTCAAAATGAGTCAACACGCGATATAGACCAACATGATCTAGTTGAAAAAATCTAGGCACACTTCAGTCCCCTCGATGAGTTGGATTTTATTTAAAATATGTAATTTTTCGTTTAGTTCAATTATGTACTTTTTTATTTCAATTCAGTAAATTTAAGTTTTTTTTTTATAAAATTGGTAATTTTTGTTTATTCATAAATTATTTTAATTTGAATATATAATTAAGAAAAAAAAATATAAAATTTGAAAATTGTAGGTGGACCTAAGTGTTTTAATTTTTTGATACTAAAGGATTGTTGATAACGATTAAGCACGTACATAGTATAAGTATTTATGGAGGTACTGTTTAATGTTGTAGATGGCTTTAAGAGAAATGGCAAAACATATGGTGGTGGGTCAAGTGGTTGCTTTATTTGCAACACGTTTTTTTGGGAAACATGAAGCAATAAAAGATGTGGAGGAGTGGGGCCTAATCTAGAATCGCCTTTGGGCTGGACCCTAAATTAATTATTGGACTTATATCAATGTTGATGAGTTTTGCTAAGTTTTGCAAAGATCTCAGTACCGAAATTGTCATACCGTATATCGTACCGAAAATGTCGATATGAGTAAATATTATATCGTTACTTTACCAAATTTTTCGGTATGTCGAATTCCGATATACCAAAATTTCGATATAGAAGTTTTTCAATACTATTACGGTATTACCGTACTGTATTTTCGGTATGTCGTACCGAAATCTGGTATACCGTGAATTACGACATATCGAATTTTGGTACGACATACTGAATTTCGGTACGACATACCGTCATATTGAAATACCGTTTCATATCGAAATTGTATAATATTATAAATAATTTTTATATTATAAATTTTTATGAATTCTATAAATATATTTAATATATATATATATATATATATATATATATATATATTTGGTATGGTAAGAGAATACGGTGAGAATACGGAATACGGTGAGAATACGGTATATACCGTGTGTATATATATATTCGGTGAGAATACGGTATATACCGTGTGTATATATATATATATATATTATTGGTATACACCGTAAAAGATAATATATATCGAATTTTTGGTATATACCGCATTATGCTGAAAAATATTGGGTGGGGTAGGGGAGGGGGATGAGGAGGCCGGTGTTAGTGCTCCTCCTAACATTTTTTGTAACCGCCACTACTTATGTGTTTTTGATCGACTGAAAGGTTGTGTGTTCGATTTTTATGTGGGTCTGATCCCTTTCTTGTACGCCTACATGCCTCTGGGGTTGCAGGAGGGGGGTCGGGATCTCGTGCACGATCCGGTCATGAATAGACTGACGAAGAAGCTAAAGTGCTTGTGAAATGGGCTATTCAAAGAGGGACTAGCACTATCTCAAATTCCAACCGTCCGGATAGAATTCATGATAATGTGCATGCTCTCCAATGGGAGATACCATGGGAAGACTTCCAAGCTCTTTGTAGCATTCACGATCAGGTTCATGCCGTGTCGTGATTTTGTGTGTCAGATATATATAATTAGTGTATAAAACTAATTCAAATTGAATGTTTTGTAGAAACGAGTGTTGGATGGTTAAGAGCTCTTCGTGAACAAGACCGACGGGCCTCTTAGGAGCGCCGCCGATGTATGGGACCACGAAGACTGAGACCTATTTGGCTCGATCTTGATACGATACAGAACATGCATGTAATAGATAGTTCATTTTGTTATGTCTATGATCTATCTCATATGTATCGATTTTACAAAGTAGGAGATGAAACCCGAAATCAAGTACACGAGGACAAGAAAAAAAAAACAAAAACATAAAACATGACAACTTTACATTTCTCAGCTGATTTACATTAAAATTGTCTGAAAATTTGTTGCTGTCAGTTTTACCACATCACAACAAAACACTAAATCATGAATTCAGCCGTATCAAATTCCCCTCTTCTGATTCTTGCTTGAAACAAAACAAATCAAAAGCAGTAAAAACTCCCACTTAATTTTCTTTAGGCATTTCCCCAAACTATTTACAATCAAGAAACGTAAATTCCCAACTTCTTTCACTCTTGGGCACTCTCAAGTCTCTTCCCCAATCTTCTTTTCCTCGTACGTCTCGCTGTCTTCTCATCACCGTTTTCTCCTTCATCAAGTTTGATATTCAAAACAGTTTCGAGGGCATCCACACTGTTCACGCTGCCAGTGCAGCTATGCGAGTCGAAATCCGAATAACTTGATTTGTACTGCACCACTTCCGTAGCCCGCTTGAAAAACAGGCAAACGACGGCACAGTCGTCGACCTTCGAGCGAGGGTACTTGTACCTCCATGCCCTCACGGCGTTCTCTACCAAGGACTGTGCCGCCATGGACCGGTCTCGTGCTGAGGCCACTATCTTTACGACCTCGTCATTCGACAACGCATCCCATACCTAAGATGGATAGAAACATCGGAAACTTAGAATGCCGGTATATTTCCTGAATGTTTCAGAAGATCATATCAAGATTTCGCAACACAATATATGCTAGTAGAAATAGGAATATGCCATTAGTAACGGAACTTGACTCGTGAGATGAGAGTCAAGTCCCGTAAGACGTACATCAAAACACTTTCAAATACCAACAGAATTATGAATATTCCCGTTAGACGGTCTCGTGCAATTCTTTTACGTTCTTACCCCATCTGTTGCCAAGATTACGAACTCGTCTCGCTCGGTGAGCTTCCGATAGGACACCACTGGAGTCGAGATGAGGCCATAGTCTTTCAAGCAGAAATCTCCAAACGCCCTGGCCATGGCTAGGCCGGGGCAGTCCTCATCCGGCATCCAAATCCTGTACACGTTCGGCTCTTCCTCCATGGCTTGAACTCGTCCTCGGCGGCTTATGATCCGTTTCGTTTCACCTAACAAAACACGACGTATACATATACACAATCATCGTGTGCCAACATATATAGCATACGCGGAGAGAGGAGAGAGGAAAAAAAACCGAACTTGGGACATTTGGCTTTAGATCAACTGTTAATTGCTCTGCAATAAGCTCATTACTATCACCCCTCTTGCAAAGAACAGCTCGAGAATCTCCTAGATTCGATATAATCAAGTGTTCTGCCTAAAAAAACAACACACAAATTAATGCAGTATGTTGGAGTGCGGAAAATCATAGTGAAAAAACCGGATTTGGCACGGCCCCAGATATGGATACATATCACAATGAGAGAGAAAGGGGGGCGGGGGCGGAGAGAGAGAGACCTTTTTTAGGACAGAAACTGAAGTACTGCCACTACAATAGCTCTCGACTGAGGTATCCTTTTCGAGCTGGTCGTCCATGTCGTGGAAGCACTTGGTGAGGCGAGCCTTCCACGACAGGAAGAGCGGATTGGGATCGGCGGTGCTGTCTTCATCAACGGCGATGTCCATCACGGCGGAGCTCCCATCAATGGTGGGCTGTCTGTAGAGTTGAGAGATCTTAGAGGGAAGGAAATCGCGGACGTAATGAGATACCTTGTGACCGGAAGGGCCGTGGCCGTCGAACACGGCGCAGAAGAACATGTCTCTATCACCTGAAAACCTCTGCAGGAAGCAATGCCATTTCAAGATTCTTAGAGATGGTGTTGTAGAGGTCTTAGTGAAGTTACCAAATTCAAGATTTTGATGAGATTGGGACAACGATGGTGTGTTGGTTTAGGACATGATGTGATGAAGCTACAAAATCAAGGTTTTGATAAACGTTGCAAATTCTTGTCATGGCATCTACTATAATTCAAGACATCAAGATTTTGATCAAATTATGCCTAGAATGGTTTAATAATAATTACTGGTTTAGGACATGATGCAAATCATGCAATGGAGTTCAGAATTCAAGATTTTGATCAAATAAGGCCTAGAATAGTGTAATAATGATATCTAACTATTGATTTAGGACATGATGTAAATCATGATGTAGGTGAGAATTCATAAAGATGACTAGAAACATTACGAATTCCCGATTTTTCACCTCCCAAATTGTCATTTGGCATAAGAAATCAAGATTTTGATCAAACTAGGAAGACAATGAATAATGTAACAATAGTAATTGATTTAGGATATGATGCAAATCATGCAATGAAGTTGAGAATCAAAAATTTTGATCAATACAAACATTACAAATTATTGATCTCACCTCCCAAACTCCCATTTGCATAAGAAAGAAACAAAGATTATGATCAAACTCGAAAGACAATGAATTGTGTAACAACAATAGTAATTGATTTAGGACACCATGATGCAATCAAGGTGGCCAAAATTAAATCAAGATTTTGATCAAATTCTTGATTTGTTGAATTACCTCCCAAACTGTCATGGCATCTTGATTGACTCCTTTCCTCCCCTGCTGTGTATACATGGATACATACTTGGATGATCCCTCCAGCCGGACCCGGGACCCGGCATCGCCTCTCAACAAAACGCTTCCCTCGTCGAACCTCCTCTCCTCCTCGACGTCGTACCGCCGAATGGGGGCGCCCCTATGACAGGAGCAACACGCACCCATTTTTCGCCTCCCAAAATAGGCGAAAAATGAACTGCAGAGAAGGCCTAATGAGGCTGAAATCAAGATTCTTCAATACACTATTTTTTTTTAATTATTGGAGTTTCTGCATGTCTATTATTCAAGCAAGAAATGTTGCATTACTAGGAAGAGAGGTCGGATTGAATTCCGATCAAATTTTCTAACAAGTTTAAATCTTTTGTAGATTTTTTAAATTTTAAAGGAAGATTAGAAAATGGATTATTTTAAGTAGACAAAGATGGCCATTTACGACAGAATTGATGTCGCAATGGCACATCTGCCCACACAATCACCCTCTCCTATCTATCTCCCTCTCCTTCTTTCTCTTTCGCCCTCTTGAATTTTTCTTGCCTATTTTAGGATGGGAATTACTGTGTTATTTTATGTTCCTAATTTTAGAATATTGATTTTGGAAGATGATGATGATGATGGTGGTGGGGGGGTGGTGGGGAATTCTAACCATTTTTTTTTATGGAACTATTGTAATTTCCATTTATGGATAGTGGGGTGCACTTTTTTTTGGGTTGTGGCTTGGCTTTAGTTATGTTGCCCTTTTGGTTGTTTTGTAGCACCGGATTTTTTGGTGTGTAGAGTTCCCAATAAATGTACATTAATTAATTGGGTGTTTGGACCCGACTTAGTTATAACTTCTTTTAGAGAATTTATTAAATGGTTTAGAATCATATGTTGTTTGGAAGTGCTTTATAATTAATTGGGTGTTTGGACCCGATTTAGTTATAACTTCTCTAAGAGAATTTATTAAATGGTTTAGAATTATATGTTGTTCGGAAGTGCTTTACAATTATTTTGAATGATATTTTCAGTATTCATGGAAGAAAATATTGCCATTTAAAAGGGGAATTGGGGATGTGGAGTTAGAGTTTCTGACTCGAGCTACAATTTTTAAATGTCTGATGATAAAATTGACAATACAAAAAAATAACTCAAACAATAAAATTTAAAATTTCTCAATCAATTTTTAATTTGCAACATCAGATACATATCTAAATCATAACTTCAAACTTAATGCAATTAAAGTTAGAAAATGTGAACTTACTACTAACATTATTAGAACACCTTATAACATCAACAAAATCTTTCCTTTCGGTCTAGTAGAATGAGGCATGACAATGGAATTTCAAACAACTTTATTTAATAAGATCTTCAGTTACAATATCTTTCAACAACATGAGGAAATTATCTTTCTAAAGAAATTCTACTCGACTACTAAAATCAAATTGGGCCAAGCTATGAGAAGCTTTGTTGGTTGTTCGATATATGTAGAGAACCTCTATCAATATGTTGGTTCTCGCCATCTTCATGATATATGCCACATCGTCCGACAGTAAATATGTTTCCTCTTCTTCATCGGCCATTATTTTCTCTGCTAGGATAAAGTTAGTGTAAATCTTTGTCGGTCTCACTTCGAGCCATGCTTAAAATGATTTCACCACAATTGTTAGCATCTCGGTTATGATCACATTTGATTGTGGAGGAGTTCTTCATGACAACGACACCTTTATTTTTCCATTCAAATCGCGTATTATAACTTCCACTCCAAACGCCTTAGCATGGTGGTTGAAGAGCACATCCACATGAACGGGTTATTGTCCACTCCTCGGTTGACTCCATTTCATTTCCCCACATTTAATGTCAAGAGCTTGATTCCCAACACGGGTTGGCTTTGCTTGTTGGTAGTGTTAGAAATACGAGAAAAAAAATCCAAGCCGTGAACATGCGGTACTTTAACTAATACAACCGAAAGAAGGAACAAAACAAATGAAACATGAATTACAACGAAAATAATAAAACAAAACTAACTAACCGTAAGTCGATTCGATGGAAGACATCTTTCCGCAAGACAATTATGCATCAACTAGTGCTCTCGGATTGACGTATTAACCCCAAAGATAAAACGACTTCCTCCTAGCGTGTATAACCACCACAAACCCGCTAGGCATCGACGAATTTGACAGAGTTCTAAGAAATGAGCAGACAATGCTCCTAAAGAAAGTTGCTAAGTCTGGAAAATATGAAAGTGTGTTGTCTTACTTTCTCTCAAAATCTCACGCCTATATATAGGCCTAGGGGGGAAGTTGGAAGACCTCGCTATTAAGTCACATCAAAATTCGATGGCGGTTACAACCAACCGAAAGGCGAAAGACCTCGTCTAAGAAAAAAGGCCAAAGGCCTCGGCCATATGAAAATCCAAGAGATTGGCCCCACGTTTCCAACAATGCCCCACATTGGTGAGCCCTACAAGTTTAAACCAACTTACTCGAAAAACATCCACAAAAGATATACAAATGCATGCATGCAGACACTTAGCTCAATTATCGAGAAATAATATTGCATTTGAAATGGTATCTTGGAACTTTGAACCTTCCATAGTCAATACTATCGAGCAAACTAGCGATGTGGTGGACGTGATGCCTTGAACCATTGCCCCTTGGTGTATACTGAGACAATAACATTGATACAATACTATTTATAAACCCATCAGTTCTCACGTTTGTGCTTGTTTCAGGCCATGGAACACCCATTTGTATCAATAAGTGATTAACAAAATTTGAAGTTGTTCACGCTTCTCATTTACATAGGCAACACTCCTTTGGATTCATAAGTGATTAACAAAATTAGAAGCGGTCCATATTTCTCATTTATATAGGCGATTCTTTTTTCGAGTATTCTATCACAGTCCACCTTCTCGAGACTTTCAAGAATCGTTAAAAGTCAACAACTTAATCTCTTAACACTTGCAAGTTACAAGCTAAGATTAAAATCTTCAGAGAGTTACAACTAGATTCATATAACTTCGTTTTTTCTATTGAACCAAGCCCATGAGATCTCCAATCGGCGTGATTGGGTTACCATAGCTAGACTCATATAGCTTCATTTTTTCTATTGAACCAAGCCCATAAGATCTTCAATCGGTGTGGTTAGGTTACCACTATGCTCATATTTTTATATGTGGTTTTCAATCTCATTTCGTCTAGCAACTTAAGCATTTGATCACGATTTAACCCTTTAGTTAACAAATCTGCTAAGTTATTTATTGATATTACGTAGTCAATTGAGATACCTCACGGTATTATATCATTCTATAGCCTCTTGGCCATGTGAAAAGCTAAGAAATTGGTCTCACGTTTCCAACAGGTAGGCCACAGTCCTCTTCTTTTGAGTATTGTAGTTGTGATTTATCGTTATGCATCTGCCTGCAAACGTATAACCATGACTGCCATATCATCACACACCAAAGTTGATACTCTTTTGCCACAGAATTTCGCCGTATTGCATCGGCTATGACACATTGACACCTACTTGATGGAATTTCAAAATCTTAACCCTTGATATGCATTAAAAAAGCAACTACTATTAATTATATTAAACAACTATTAATATCGTGGTCTAGCATTATATATACGTAGTGCCATACTATCTCTGGCTCCTAAAAGTCAACAAAAGATTTTAGACGTGTATTTTTGAGACACAGAAGTTATAATCTTTCACATGCAAAATGATAATAGAATAAATTAGAGTATTGTCCATAAAATTGAATATGTTAACGAAATCTTAATTTCAAACAATTATACACGCATAATACGATCAGAAAGCACTTCATTTATTTATTTAATTATTTTCACTTCTTAATTTTACAAGTCAATTACACTTTAGGGAGGCAGCTTAACCGGACAATCGCAATTTTTTAATTAATTGAATTAATTAAAACTGGTTCGTTAAAATTTGTATCGAAAATGTTAGGGGACACTCGGGTTAGTATTTTTGGATAAAATGATAGTGAGTTAAAAGGTGAAAGCATTACACGCAGTGAGAATTTATTACTCGAGACATTAATTACCATCTAATGTAAATAATTACCCTTTGAATACAAAATAAAACAAAACAAAAACAAAAGAGAGTAAACAGCATGTTCATTTTCGACAAATAATACTTTCTTTCTAATATAATTTTTTTTTCCAACCATAGAATAATTCTTGTATGATTAATGCCAATAATTGGGAGAGAGTGTGAGACAGATCCAGCCAAGCACTACATCATTTATACCAAATACCAGTCTGTATTAACCTGAATTCCCGTGCGCGCGCGCGCGCGCGTGATGAGAGAGAGAGAGAGAGAGATAGAGAGCTTAACAAGCCTAAAAAAGGTATGAGATTGCAAGAATAGGCAGGGCATTTCATCAATGATGCATGATCTGTTCAAGTCTTTACAGGTTGAACAAAAATCAATGACTCAACTACTTCTGCAAGCCCTCCATTTTCCTCTCCCAAACCAAGGCATCTTCGCTCAACACGAAGACAACACGACAAAGAAAAATATGGGAAAAATACCATATTCCTGCAATTGAATGCAACAGTGACAAAGATGGCATTTATCACACAATTGACAATTCACATGGTAAAGTTACCATCTCTACCACCAATCACACCATTTCTACTTTCCAGTAAACAAAAACAACATTCATTACTAAACAAATGAAGGCAACAATCACCAATTATCTCTAGGCATCATCTACTTGGGCAAACGGAGAATTTGATACAAACTTAGCATCATGCATTGTTCCAAAGCAAGAACTCAAAGTAACTTCAGTAATGGAAAATCAACCATGATCATGAAATAGTTCATTTTTCTCAACGCGACGATTGCTCAATAATAGAACTCTACAGGGCACGTATATGAAGCAGGTTCCTGAAGCTATCTGATAATCCCATTGTGCAAAGCAACTTAAACTCAGAGCTCAAAAGAAGTTAATAAACAGCAGAATTATTGATATTTGAACTATTGGACTTTTCTTTGAAAGGATAGTAAGTACATATGGATATGTAATGTAACTAAAAACTAGAGAAAAAAAGAAAAGAAAAAAGAACCAAATAACGCCAAACAGCATTTTCATTCATTTGCAGAAACAGAAATTTTGCAAATGAGAAATGGTACAGTTGGGAGATATACCTATCACCAGTCACCACCATTGATGTACTAGAACTCCACTTTTCCTTAGAGATGTGAACAAATCCAAGCACTGCCCATACGTTTTCTCATACTTCGCAGACCTCTCACCGGGACAGCATTTCTGCCACCGGTTATAATGGCATTCAAGAAACAGTTCATCAATCAAGCAAATCGCTCCTGTTTCAAACAACCTAGGAATCAATTCAAATTCAGTCCCTTCAACATCCATCTTCATCACCACATAGTCTCTCTCTGTCACACTATGGTTCAACCAATCAGCAAAATCAAACCCCTGAATCTGATCAACATTGCCAGATGATGTAGAACCGCCTGAAGTCTGAACCGGCTGAATCCTGCCCATCCCTCTACCTTTCTCTACCTCTTTGTGGCCCGGGTCCTCATTGATCTCAAAGAACAAGGACTCATTCCTCACCCACGCTGCATAAGGCAGCAATGTGACCCCTTTCTTGAGCTTGTAGTCACCATGGAAAGTCTTGTCTGCTTCAATGGCGTATATCTCGAATGTCTTATTCTGCTTAGGGTATTGCTTCTTGAACCAGCTCACAATGCTCGAACCGTAGCTTCGAGCTCCAACATCAACATAAACATATCTTGGCTTGAAGCTGATATCAACCATTGATGCCAAATACTTGATTTTCTGTGCATTCCTCTTGAGAGTAATCCAAGGCTTTAATGGTTCTTCCTCGATCAATGGCTCTGCTTTCTTGATCAAATCCCTCTTATAACTTGGAAAAGTGCATTTCTTTGCTGAAACACCGCTAGATTTTTTCTCCATAAACTCTTCTTCTCCACCAAATTTTTGTAGAACAACTTCTCGAATGAATGGCATTTTGGAATTCAATCCATCAATATCCCTACTCCTTATCAATTTACAAGAATTAAACAAACCAAGTAATGATTCAAAACTGTAAGTATCATTGGCCCCTGTGTGGACGACCAGAAACCCTTCGGGCTTCATCGTCCGCTGAATCTCTGCCGCGAAATTGCCGAGCTTCACCGATTTCTCCACCACGCCTCCGCCACAAAACACGAAATCAAAAGTCGAATCGCTGAACGGCTGCTTTGAACCTTGACCTGGAACCACCAGCGGCTTGAACCCCTTCTTCGAAATGCCAATTGAATCCTCCACCCCCAATTCCCTCAGTGCGAACACATCGGCTCCGGTCAGCGTGTCGACGCATAGGGTTTTGAAATTAGGGCTCAGAACAGCCTCGGACATCAGATCCTGAAAAATCGACGAGTAAAACTGCACCAATTTCTGGAAACCGCCCGTCGCCCAAAGATCGGGAATCTTCTTCTGCTTAGACGGCACGGACTCGGCGGAACTCGAAATAACGCCTGATCTTGTCACCTCCCCAACGCCGGAGACGACGTCGATGTTATCCGGCAATGCGAAGAAGCAGAAATCGCCGACGTCGCATGATTCACCGCGGATTGTTACCACGTATGCAAATCGGAGAGCGATCACAAACACGCAGAACAGAAACAGCCGCACCAGAATATTCCTCAGGAAGCTCGGCTTCCCCAAATTCGGCTCCATTAACAGCAACAACCAAAAAATCACCCCCAAAATTAATTAACAAACGAAAAAATCAACCAACCGAATCCCTGTTTCCCGTGACGTATGTGTTACAGTGTGAATTTCCCCCAATTAAAAAAATGGAAAAGTCAACGAAAAAATTGGAAAATAAAATAAATTGTACAACTATCGGCAGCAGAAGCGAGCGGAAGTATGGTTAGCACCGACGAGGAAGCGGCCACTAGGGTAAGGAAATGGTAAATTTGAAGGAGGGGCAAAACGGGAAATCATGCTGCGGAGTTCCGGCGCGGCGGCGAAACTTACTTGGACGAACTGATTGAACTTCTTCGCATAGTATGATTCTTGTGCGATTATAGTGCGATTGATTCAGGAATTTTCGAATTTTTGGCCGAGAATTAGTGGAAGGGAATTTTTTGCGTGTTTGTGTGTGTGAAAATAGAACTTTTAGTGCGTGTTTTGTTCGAAAAGGAAAAGGAAGTTTGGAAGATAATGTGGAGCAGAAGACGACGGAGGTGGGTGACTGGATGAACCGGTTGACTATGCGTGTGTACTTGTCTGATGCATATATAGTCTAATTTAAATGTACTTCAATTTTTATTCGACCATGTTATTCATTTTATAGTCTAAATTGGTGCTAATGTTTACACCAGAATTATTTTAAAATTTAAACTAAAATAATAATATCATAAATCAATATTGTTAATAATCGTTGAGGCAGAAATGACGAAAATAAGGACATTTTATTTGTGTTAGTTGGCTGAAATTATATCTCAAGCTTATAAAATGAATAATAAAAATGATAAATATAAACTATATTTGTAATTATTATAAATTTAGTTAAATTTTAAGAATAACTTTTATCATCAGACTTTAATATGTCACGGTATTGTTACTCTCATTACTCTCGCTATATAATTTATATATAATCGTTGATCTCTCTTAAAAAAAAATAGACTCGTTGATAGTTTTATGAGAATTTGTATTTATATTTGTATTTCGTTAAATGTGGATTTCGTGGGATGTATTTAAGGTGATATCATTTGTTTTAATTGGGGTGGGATGTATTTGATGTGATATCATTTGTTTTATAAACACGATTATGTTTATAAAATGTATAAAAAGTGCATATAGTTTAGTGGATAAAGTGTATCATAACATCTGAAAGGTTAGGGTCCAAACCCCACCTGCAGCAAAATTGAATATTTTAATTTTGGGACCGGTTATTCGGTTAACCGAATAACAGGTCCGGTTCGGTTCCGGTTCCATGGTTCGGCGCAACTTCGGTTCCGGTTAACCGGCCGAATAAGCAGCCCTGATATCGATTGAGATATAATTTACCCATATCTGCCTATAACTTCGAGGTTCGATTTGGGTTCCCAAAATGGTAAGCTATCTTGAATTAAGTTTGAAATAAATATTTAGCCGAGAAAGATGATTTTTATTTTCCCAGTAGAAACGACGATATAATTATCTCGTTTTCATATCCAATCTCAAATGAGGCATATATCTCTTCTGGTGAGGCGCCTTAATTGAATTGACGCTCTGAACTATATTTCCCTCCCACTGACAAAAAAGAAATGATAAGTTTCTCCACAATCCACGTTCGTTCACCATCTCTTTCCTTCGTTATTTATAGATCTTACGTCACCTTTTATCTAATTCATTACTCAAAAATTAATACTCGTACCATATTCTGTATTCATCCATTCACTTACACTATAAAAAAATAATTAAAAAAGACACACAAACACAAGACACAAAACATACACATATAGAGGCGCGAGCCATCTCGCAGCCGCCAGCCGCCCGTCCCTTACACCCCTCTGCAATGCGGCTCACGGCCGTCTCACAGCTGCAGGACGGGCTAGCGAGCCCGTGTTGCGGTTGCTCTAACAGCTCTGTGGGTCAACTCAACATCACAAAACAATTGAGCACGAATTAGGCGATCAGGACTAATTCTGAGAACAAAAGCTTTTTCGTCTTCTTTCCTACTTCGTATAAATCCAATGTAAGAGTTTTTGTCTATAACATCAAATTAAAATTCATTTTTCTTGAAAATATGCAATACTAGAACACACAGAAACCTAGTTTTTTTAAGCCCCAGAGCTTCATAATTTATGTATTTCAAGTCTTACTACAGTTTCGTGTTGCGTTAATAAGTGACTGGATTCGTACTTTCAGTTTTAAAATATCTGGTTTTGTACTTTCCCTAATTAAGTTTTAAATTTTTGTGTTTGTGTATAGAATCTAAATCTCTTTCAAATCCGCCTAGTATTTTGGATTGAAAATATAGTTACTTATTTTATGATTGAAATACTCCGATAGTCGAGGAAGACAAATATTGTTTATATGAATATTTCTTACGACAAATGAGTGTACAGTCCTTGGGAAGACAAAACAAGGAAAATGATTTTTTAATTTAATTATATTTTATATTTTGACTAGTATATCTTTATATTATTTTAAAAAGAAATATATATCCATTAACAATATCGATCTATTCCTAAATTTATGGAATTCAAATTTAACTTAATATCTTCACCAAAAAAAGTATATATTTATTTCTAATTACATGTTTATTTAGTTTGAAAAAAATGATTCACTCATCCAAATTCAAATAATTTCTCATTCATTCAATTCAAACAATTAACCATCTCTCTCTCCTCCTCCTCGCTCTCCTCCATCTCTATATTTTTTCTTTCTAACTCATTATGTGTTGCAACCTAACACAATTTAGTTCAGTCAAAGAATCTACCTTTTAATTTGTCTGTCTCTGTCTTTGTCTTTTGCTTTTCTCACAGTTTAAGACACATACAACAACGCATTAGATTTAACTCAAAGATTTCTTGGATTTCTTTCTTCTATGCAAAATCCCGAGAGTTTAATAAGTCATCACTGCTCATATTTTATAATGAATTGTGTTATATTAATTTAGCATAAAGATCATATTAATAACTTGTAGTATAACATGATGTACATTGATTAATACATCCTGAATTTAAAAAAATAAATATTAAAATATATTATTTGAACTAATGTTTAATCAGTAGAAAATGTTATTACCATTTTTCTTACTCATTATGTGTTGTTAACTAATTTCTATAAAAAATGAAAAATATCCCATCTTTCAAACATTTTGTAGCAAACTTTTTGCACACCTACAAATATCATACAAAACTTCCAACCTCATCAAAGAATAATGTATTATATTTTTGCAAGCAACGATTTTTTCACTTATATTAATATATATTAACACCAAACAGATTTTGTTAGAGCGCGCACACACACACATATATATATATATATATATATATATATATGTGTGTGTGTGTGTGTGTGTG
>JAYDZE010137914.1:0-22823 GCA_034509125.1 Monilaria moniliformis
TATGTTCCAGTTTCAAAAGTTATGGGATTGACCAGAAGTCAACGAAAAGTTATGATTTAAATGGCAATTATCCCAATAAAAAATGCCTAAATAGGAATAAGACTTGATATTAATAGAAATGCCCAAAAAACATCAATATTAACACCAACAACTACGAATTGGATTAGTTTCTCCTCAACAAATAAGCGCTACCTTCTTTATCACTGAGCGATTATTTAGAGGCCTTAGCTGGTGGTCCAGGCTATTTTCCTCTCGACGATGAAGCTTATCCCCCATCGTCTCACTGGCCGACCTTGACCCCCGTTATTTTGAGGTCATATCTAGTAGTATACTAACATTTCTTCTCGTCTCACTTATAAAGAATTGATGTGGGATTTGGGAGAATGGGGAGAAGTCCATACAAGTTGATTTTGAGAATCCAAACGGATGCCTTTATGAAACATCAAACATTAGATTTTTTTGTCTCTTCCAATTTATTGTCATCTAATAGCTTCGAAAGTTATTATATTTTGGGATTTACAATTTCAGATTGCAGGTCCTTTTTTGCCCAATTACAATATCTCTGAAGCTGAGGTGCTTATTCCGAGAAGTGAATTATCACAGCATATAAGTAACAAGAAATTTGCTCTCAATGGATGCCTCATTATCGGAACCCCAAATGGAGCTAATGGTGAAATAAGAGAAGAAATTGGTCAAGAAAATTTCTTTCTTTTTGGTGCGGCAGCTGATGAAGTTACTCGGTTCATGTCTAGTGTACTAAATCTTACATGCACCATCCAGTTTATAAAATTGATTCTAGGGAAGTGAGGGTTTTGAGTTGCTTCATCTTTTCTCTCAAGAATGCTGCATTTTTGCCATCTTTCCTTCCTGCTAGACTCATTCTGACATAGTATCCCAGCTGCTCAACTATATGTTTGTGAAGGCCTGCTCGATGGGAAGCAATGGGAAGAGAGAGAGAGAGAGGGTGTGGTTGAAGGTGATTTGACTCTCATCGTCGTCGCCCCATTCTCTTCTTCGCAATAGAGGGCATCGAGCAAGGATTTCTCGGCGGTTTGCTCAATAGCCATTATTTATGTCACATAAGATGTGTTGTAGCTGCTCTGTAACTAACTTTTGTGCATTATACCAGAAAAGAAGGGAAAGTAAAGTGAACCCGTTGTTTTTCTCTCTCTCTAAAGCTTTGGTGTTTGTTATTATCTCTCTGAATTTGAATGGGGACTGTGGGCGACGGCGGTGGTGGTTCGTGGCGACGGGCGTCGCCGGATTTGGAGAGGAGAGAGGGAGCAGGGAGTGGAGAGAAGAGGGAGAGAGAGGCTGCACAATTTTACTTGAACATAAACCAACCATAACCAGTCGGTTTAACCAAATAACCGGCCAATTATTTGTTATTTGTTATTTTGAATTCGTTGTTTTACTTTCAGTTACCAAATAACCCGCCGATTATTTGTTATTTTGATTTCGTTGTTTTACTTTTGATAGAGCTGACAATTTTTGACACGACACGAACACACACAAAATTAATGGATTAGTGTCAAGTCTTATTGAGTTTGTGTCATTATCAGGTCGATCCAATAAGGACACGATAATTTCGGGTTGGGTTCGGTCGGGTTCGGTAACCCATTAAAAATTAATATTATTATTTTAATTACTATATTTCTTTTTTAATTTTTAATTATTTTAAACATGATTAATTTTTTATTTTATTTTTACTTTAATGAGGGTTAGATTGTGTTGTTATCGTGTTATTGTAGTGTCGTGTCGGGTTCGTGTCGTTATCGTGTCATTATCGTGTTGTTATCGTGTCGTGTGCGGGTCGTGTTCGAGTTTGAATGTAGTAGGTCAGGTTCGTGTTTAGATTGGGATTTTCTTAACAGGTCGGGTTCGGGTTTGACCTTATCGGATTGGGTCGTTATCAGGTCGACCCGATAACCACGAGCCCTAATTTTTGGAGACTATTTATTTTATTCGTTGTCTTTATTATTATTTTTTATATATAAAAAATCATTTCTATTTAATTAAAAGCGATAAATTCGAGCTTCGGAAAGAGACAAAGTAACCGACATCTGCAAAACCGGTCGTAGTCGATCATTATACAACGTCGAATCTGACCGCGTCGTTATTTCCTCCCTCTTTTTTCAACTGTCGAAATGAAAAGGAGAGAAAATGAAGAAGTAGCGGTGTGTGACCGCAAGATATTCCACGAATTGCCGCAACAAATTCTTCTTCTCTACAATTCAAATGCAATCACACCTTTTTCTGCTCTGAATTAAATTAATAGTTAAACAACATAAGAGCTGAAGAAAATTGATGTCGTCATCACCGTCGCCACTGACGGCGACGCAGAAATACGCCGCCGCAGCGCTTTTTGCGCTATCCCTGCACCAGGCGCAGATCCATCAGAGCCGTCCATTGGGATTCCCCTCGCATCCAGACGACGACGGCGACGACGCTGCTGCCGGCGCCGGCTGTTTGTCGGAGGAACGCATCAGCACTAGCAGTAGCTGCGAATCCGTCGCCGATGATCCCCAGCTCTGGGCGCACGATTCCTCCGGTCTTCTTCGCCCTGTCTTCAAGTAGTGATCTATTCTCTCTCTCTTCCTCTCTCACTATGTATATGTGATCTCGCGATTGAATTGTGAGAAAACTAGAGATAAATTTTGGGGACTTTTGATTTTAGGTATTTGGAAATTGATATCAGAGCGTGGGATGGGCTGCAGGAGACTGTGACATATGCAACTGCTAGTCATCATGTTGGAGCTGTTAGTTCTTTTTTTTAATTCTTTTGTTCATTTATTTATTTTTTAATTTAAGTTTAAGCTTTGCAATGTGCGTTGGTGGATGTTGTGTATTATATGCTATATGTGTTATTGTAGCCCTAATGAAGATGATTAATTTATAATGATAAAATGATCACTTTTTTCCATCAGTTTATAAGGTTGCTAGCTGAGGAAAGTAGCGATGAATCTCGAGAATCTTCTGAGAAGGAACTGGCTTTAGCAAATGCTATAAAAGCTATGACCTTGAGTCTAGAAAGTAGTCATGGAGATTACGCGTCCAAGCAGGAGAAGCAACGTGAATACGAGCATGCTTGTCGGGAGAAGTTTAAAACCTCGGAGAAGATGACAGAGCCAGAATCTGAAGAGAATGATTTGCTTACTAGTCGTCTGGAGGAAAAGAATGCTACTACAGCTGAGGAAGCCCGTGTACAGTCTGTCACTGACTCTGATGGGAAACCATTGGAAGAGATAACAATGCTTAGTTACTCAACGAAAGTAACAGTTCTGTACGAGCTTCTTACTGCTTGTCTAGCCAATGCACCTGAAGACGAAAAGGTTGCTACCAGACAAAGAAAGGGTTATGATGCCAGACATCGTGTAGCTCTGAGGTTGCTCTCTGCCTGGTTCGATCTGAAGTGGATAACAGTGGTACATTCTGAGATCTGCTATATTATTGAAGTTTATGATATTATGCAATGTGTGTGCATTCAAGTTTATTTCTGGTCATCACAACTGTAGTTTTCTTGGTAATCTTTATGTGTTTCGCTGTTAGAAATGCAACTTACAGTTTATCTGCAACTGCAAATACTTAGAAGGTATAGTAAATTTATGTACCCACGATTTAGGCCCTTATTAGACCTCTTACGTAGCCTACATGATCTTGATATGTGAACATAGGGTTCATTGTATTGATCTCAATCATAGTGCATGCGTCAGTCTTTTGCTAACATGCGAGACTTTTCTACTTATATGACACCGGCTTCTTTTTCTTTTTTCTTTCCTTGTCAAAAGAACTGATTTTCTTGCAGGAGTCAATTGAAACTATTGTTGCTTGCTCTGCAATGGCTCTTCTAAAAGAAAAGGAAACCGAAGATGTTGCTCAATCTCCAAAAAGCAAATGGGCTAAGTGGAAACGTGGGGGAATTATAGGTGGTGCTGCGTTAGCTGGAGGAACATTGTTGGCAGTTACTGGAGGTATGATTATATTATTTCATTCTCAGTTGTCTTGTCACTTGTGATTTTCTGTATGGTTGTTTAAGTCATTGAATTTCTCCAAAAGATGTAAAAATGGATTGGGATTTACTTGTGACGAATAAATGAACAGGTTTAGCTGCTCCAGCTATTGCTGCTGGATTAAGTGCCTTGGCACCTACATTAGGGACTATAGTTCCCTTCGTTGGAGCAGGTGCTGCTGCTTTTGCTAGTGCTGCTGGAACTGTTGCAGGCTCTGTTGCAGTGGCAGCTTCATTTGGCGGTAAGTTGAAGACGCAGCATATGATATTTATTGCGTGAATCTATTGCAACTGTATATATTTCCAAACCAGATAACATTGAGAGTTGTTACATAGAAATTTCTCATTTCATGCGTGCTTGGTCTGAAAAGCAACTTCCTGTAAGCTCATTTCATTTGCAAATGCTTGCATATTTTTATTTATTTGGTTTACCCATCTCATATGTTGTCGATGTTGAATTGAACTAGCTGCTGGAGCTGGACTCACAGGAAGCAAAATGGCCAGAAGGATCGGAGATGTCGATGAATTTGAGTTCAAAGCTATAGGAGAAAACCATAACCAAGGGGTGAGTATTTTTAGCTTTACATCGATTAAAAGTAAAGAAACAGGATTATCATACGTTATCTACCTTTTGTCTTATTAATGTGAAGTGATAGAGGCTACTGTTCCTGTAGCAAATGCACCTCGTTTATTTTGATCTTCTTGTAGAGTTAAAAAAATCTGAATTCCGCTTGTTTGTTGCCTTCTCTGTGCACTTCCTCATTCTCTTTTCTTGTCAGCGACTAGCAGTTCAGATCTTAATATCTGGATTTGTTTTCGAGGAAGATGACTTCAAGAGACCTTGGGATGGACAATGTGACAACTCTGAAAGGTAGACCACCCGATTCTCCTTATATTTGTCACTTGTGAGCGATTAGTTCTTTTTTCCAAAATAACATACGTAGTTGACACAATATTTTACTAATTTGTAGTTTCGTGATTTCACTACTATTCTTTTTGATTTGCAATATAATTATTTTTTCCTTAGTTATGTACTGCAGTGGGAGTCCAAGCATCTAATTGCTGTAAGCACTGCTATTCAAGACTGGCTTACTTCAGGTAAAAGGATTTTACTCGCAGCTAAATATAAGTATACATACCTAGGTATTTCTCATTGACGTAGACGCAATCACTGTATTGCAGCATTAGCCATGGAAATGATGAAACATGGCGCAATGATGACTGTTCTAAGCACTCTTTTGACAGCACTGGCTTGGCCAGCTACATTGCTTTATCTTACTGATATTATTGACAGCAAATGGACGATTGCCCTGAACAGGTTTTCCTTCGTACTTGACTGTTAAAAAGATGGAGAAGCTCTCCACAGTTTAATATTTACACAGCCTGAATATTTTGTCATATAGTTGAAGGCTAGAAATGTATTTGAATTCTGGAAAATCAATTTTGTAACAATGTTGGCATTTGGTGAAAACATGCATCAGTGATTTTATCTTACTTTTATATCGTTTAGGCTTGTCAAGGAGAACACGTCGATTATAATTTCTACCATTATGATCCTCGTTTGGACAAATCTAAGGGCTGCAATATTCTGCAGGTCTGACAAGGCAGGAAAGCTGCTTGCTGAAGTATTACTGAAGGGGCTGCATGGTCAGAGGTATACTAACTTGTGGAAGAGATAGTATATAAGAGTTATTCAATACCATCCCAAAATGCTGAAATTTGGCAGACCTTCTACAACTTCTGTCTTTCCTTTTTCGATTCTAATTCACATATGTGCACAAATTTCTCAGGCCTGTGACACTTGTAGGTTTCTCCCTTGGAGCAAGGGTGATTTTCAGGTGCCTCCAAACTCTGGCTGAAAGTGAAAATAGTGGTAAGTGTAATCTTATCATGGTAGGTTTAGCAACGAAAAGTAAATACATAATTGCTCAAAGCAGTCTTTTTATGTGGTTTCATCAATGTGGTTTCACTAATTAACTTCAGAATTGATACCGGATGTGCATTAGTTTTCTGGTTTTATAGCTTCGATCAAAACAGGAATATCGAAGAATCATCAAAACAAGAGTGCTGAACTCTTTTTTCACAAATAGATCCAAATTTAAGGAGAATTGTCATCATTGATAATTAGACTTCTTATTATCGTTATTAAATCATTCTATCCCATTCCTATCCCTGTATTCATCGTTCCAATCACCTCCTAATGGTTTCTTCTAATCTACTCAACAATTGTTGAAACTGATTCTCTTTTTCCATTCCTCATCAGCTGGACTTGTGGAGAGAGTCGTTCTTCTTGGAGCTCCCATCGGAATCAAGGACATGAACTGGGAAGCCACGCGAAAGGTATGACCAAAGCTTACTAATATTCGAACAAATGAATTCCCGAATTCCCGTCTCTGTGAGTTTTGAAGTTAAACTACCATACACTACAGGTGGTGGCTGGGAGATACGTGAATGTCTATTCTACGAATGATTGGATGCTTGGGATTGCGTTTCGTGCCAAGTATGCAACTTCTAATTCTTTTTGTTACTCAATCTCTACATCTAGTTCCACTGGTAACATTGTCCTGAAACGAGAATCCGACGGTCTGTCTTGCATCTCGCCTCTTCCTGTTGAGTTTTTGTCTAATGCTGCCTGTTGTATGTTTTGACAGTCTTCTCACCCAAGGATTAGCCGGAATTCAACCGGTTGATATCCCCGGCATTGAAAATGTACGTAACTTTCAACACCATCGCTTTTCATTCCCGAAAACTTGTATCAGACTGTCTGATTGGTTAAGAACCCTGTCAAACTGTACAATTTTCTTCTTTTTAGACCAAATCCGTATATGATGAATCTTAACCCAGTCATACGATCTGACACATAATCCCTACTACTCGGTAATTGTTCATCTTTCCAATGAATAGCATGTCACGACTTTTAACTTCTCAACCGTCATGCCAACAGGTGGACGTGACCGAACTCATCGAGGGGCACTCGTCGTACCTATGGAGAACCCACCATATCCTCGAACAGCTCGAGCTCGACACTTACTTCCCCGTTTTCAACAGAATAATTGTGAAGTCATAGTCCACATTACAGTGTCTGTCTCGCCGGCTCCTTCCTTTATCGTGGATGGGGTCTTCCGATCGTCCGAAGGCGTCGAGCAGTTCAGTGTGGGGAAAAGATCATTTCTGAACATAGCAAAATGTGAAGGTTGTCTTAGTGCAAGTAGTTCTCATACAAGAACAGAAATGGAAATTCTGCATCAATCAAATTGTAGATAAATATGTTTCGCTGAAAAATGCTTGCTCCAACATTTCGATGTCGCACCAATCATCATTTGATTTCAACATTCGAAATAATTTTGAAAACACTGCTTGAATTAAATCATATTATATTGAGTGAACTTTTTTATTTTTCTCAGCTAAGAAGAAAAATTTCAACGATAAATTTTACTTTTATTATAGCACATTTGTGAAACAATGGATCTTCATTTGATGGGTTCTAAATAATCAAAATTCTTAAAGTCCACTAATAATATAACAAAATAATTATTAATAATTAAATTTGTGGAGGTTTTATTTTAAAAGTATTATTCATTCATGGGACCAAAACTATCAAAAAATAAGTAACAATCAAATCCCCAAATTACAAAATAAACATAAATTGCAACAAATCACAAAAGAGAGATATAGTTTTTGTAGGGATGAGTAAAATATATGAAATCCGAATATTCGAATTGAACCAAATCGAAATTTAATATTTTGGTTCGATTTTTTCGGATTTCGTTTCGATTCCATTTAGATTTTTAGCGAATTTCAGTTTTTTGATTCGGCTCAATTAAGATATATTAAAAACCATAAAAATAGCTTTTCAAAAAAAAAAACATAAAAATAGAAAATTAAATTTATATTTAATATTCATATATCTATTTTTTTATTTTGGCTTTTTGTTTTTTTTTAATAAATATTTTTATACAATTTCGGTTTTTTCAGTTTGAATCGATTTTCATAGTTCAGATTTTGATTTTTCGAATAATTCGATTCGATTCTGTTTCATATTGTAAAAATTCGATTTTTCAGTTCGATTTGATTGGAGTAAAAAACGAACCAGACCAAACCGAATGTTCATGTTTTTTTAATAAAAGAAAGCTGCTGAACAGCACAAGAAAGATCGAGGTGGTGCAGCTGCTTATGGCGGAGAAGAGAGCTAAGAGCGACGAAGAAAAGAAGGCTATACCGAGCCCTAATATGGCCGAATCGCCCAACTCCGGCGACTCAGTTGGCGCTCCTACCAATTCCAAACCGAGAATACCAAAACGTGACGATTTCACAACGAAGAAAACGAATCAAGCTGAAGCCGCTGGCAATGGCGGGAACAAGGGAAGATCGTGCAAAGGTTGCCTCTATTATTCTTCGCAATTTAAATCCGATTCTAGGAATCCTCTCTGCGTCGGGGTCCCCCGTTCCCTCCCTAATGGTATAGCCCTAATTTCCCCCTATTTTTTCGATATTGATTTTTGATTCGTCTGCTTAGCTGTTTTCTTCGGTGTGTTTACGTTTGTGCTTAATTCTGATTGATTAATGGTGAAGTCTGGGTGTAATCGGTGCTATACCGCATACGGTGGCTCCCACTGGGTGGAGTGTAATTGCAAATGATCATGGATCTGCTGGATTTTTCTGACTTTTGTTTCATCAGTTGCTTTTTGAAGCTTTTTTAGTATTTCATACCTCTGATTATTATTTTTCCAAAAGTTCTGAGTGGGTATGGGAAGCTGGGATATCCTTTCTGAAATGTATTTCTTGAAGAATCGTGACGAGGGCAACGTGTTGGATTTATGCTTGTTGTTTCAGCTTTGGTTTTACTAAGTAGGTGTGACGAGCTTAGGATTTTTTGTTAGAACATATATTGGATTAATGGATTTAGAAAGTTTAGGAGATTGTTTGTGATTGTCTCTTTGCCTGAGTAAATAGGTGTTGGAGAAAGGGTGAAGACTATTCTTGTTTATTAGATGTGCTTCAAGTTTTGCTGCATTTGTTGTAGATGAATGGAAATGAATTTCTGCATGCACTGGAGTTCTTGTGTTTGTGCTTGATTTTCATTTTCTGTTATATAAGCATGCAATCTCTTGCATTTTCGTGTGTATTATGGCTTGTATGTGCTACATTAATGTGGTAAGATAATGATTTGATGTTTGATTTAGTAGCGCCTCGATATATTGTTGGGAAATCTGAGATGGAAGCATCTAAAGAGGGTAAGATCCTCAGGGATTTTAAATATGGTTGCGTTGGTTATTCTATTTATGCTGACCAAAAGAACCGGACCCCTGATACACAACAGTCTGAACCAGAATTGCCAATCTGCATGGGACTTGAGGTTAGTGTCATAGACTGCTCTTCTAGGCGTTGCTTCAATTCAGCTTTCTGTGATTGTAATTGATGCATGCTGAATTTGGGAATATTTTGTTGTATCTTTATTCAAGAAGAAATAGTGCAGTGCAGTAACCTTTATTCCCCATGATGGCACTTCTTTTGTGCAATAAGATTTTGCATTTGTTCTGTTCAATTCATCATTATAATTGCTAGAGCTGATTGGTGGAATAGGGAAATTGTGTTAGTACTAAGAATTGTGATTCAGGAGACATTTTCCAAAATCAATTTTATGGATTGATGGTGATTGGTGATTGCAAAGGGGCCTGGTCGGGGGGGGGGGGGGGATTCTGCTATTATATGTATGGCTTTGAAGCTTTTCATTGTGAAATTTCATTAGTATGTCTTGTCTGCTTGTTTCTCTCCTCTATCTGGCACTTCTTCTTCTCACATGTACTCAACTGAATATAGATTTGCCTTCCAATCAGGTATTAGTGGATCGGAAAATCAAAGAATCATTGCCTGGTAAGTGTCATGTCTTTGAGATTAATCAAAGGTTTCATCAATGTCTTTTACTCACTGCATTAATGGTTTAAGTTACATAAGCGTGAGCTGTACAATGCGACAGACAATTAATGGAATTGCATTGAATGATCTGTGCTAATGCTTGAAGGTGCTTTTGCTCTAGTCAAAGTATTCTGAATATCCATCACTATGGAGAAGGTTACTAGAATACACAAACTAGGACATTTGGTGCTGGTGAATTATTTAAACAAGAAAACGAACTCTGTTGAATTATGAAAAATCTTCTTGGTAGCATTATACACTTTTAGTGTATAATGTTGAGGCCATCTCTGAAAACCTCCACAAGGTAGGGGAAGTGGAGTTCTGTTTTTTGCATGAAATCGATCATGAAATGAAAATGACTTCCCTAGTTCCATATAATAAAATATTTATGCAGTATATATATGCTTTAGTGATGCCTTGAAACTTGTTAGTTATATTATTGTCACAAGCCTTCTTGAGTTAATACCAGGGTAGTCCATATTTTGTTATTCTTACAGATGGAAACAGATTACCAGTACCACAGCATCGGTCACCTCAACCAGCTAATGCCAGTCGGGATGAGTTTCTAAGCAGGCAAGTGCCTTTCAATATCATACGCTAGTCATGTGCCTTCCACGGATGGTTAAAAATTGTCAACTAGGTGGTAAGATTAGTGCCGTCTTATTTAACTAAGGTTCACTCACCAACTGTAATACCCAATTGCAGATTGACCTTTTCATGTGGGTATGTTGGGGATCTTACTTTTGGTTTATTTCTACTATTCAAACTCATCACCTCATGCATTTTACAAACCAACTTTGAGACTTCATGATATCAAAAATCCCGCCATATCCACCTCGTATTTGGATTAGAGTGTAGAATTTCTTCTAGAAATCAATCAAGTGAATTTGATCTGAAAATCATTGTATGCATTGGCATTGTCATTGTCTTCTACGCTCCTCCATTCTTAGTATTGTCGACAGTTTCATCTTTTCTTTTTTTGGTGCAGGTTTACTCGAAATGCAAACCTGATTGCAAATGGGGTAGCGAAGAACATTCGTAGAGTAGGGAACCAGATAAAGCGAAGCATGGATGATATCATGTACCCCTACAGAAAAAGACCAAAGTAGAGGAGGTGTCCATACAGCGGCTGTCCGGGAAAATAAAATGCCAGCAGGAACAATGCCTCGAGCAATAATGTACTTCTGCTGTCTCCGTTCATCCCGTTCCTCCTGCTTGTTGGATTACAACGAGGGCATGGAGCGATTTCTGCACGACTTCCAGTCATATCCTTTGCTACTTATCTACTACTATGTTCAATTAGAGTAGGGTCCTTTTTGAAGTCTATCACTCAAAATTTGTTCATAATTCTTACAAAGAAAATGACTACATGATATGTAAAATCAGCATATTCGTGATGTATGAATTGTGTTTCATTGTTAAAATTTTCCAGTTTTCTAAATAATGTTTGAAACGATTTCTATAACAAAAGAGATTTTCACCCATGAGCACTATAAAACAGTTGATGCAACAGCATATTGCCTGCTTAAACGTATTATGAGTAAATTATAGTAACTATTCTAAGAAGAAGAAATTAATAATTTTAATTCTACCTGGAATCATGAAATACGCTGACATTTTACAATAATTATGAGTGATAAATAAACTACTACTTATTAGATTGTGGTAGTTTTTTTTATAAATATTTGAAGAAGATGAGCCATTAAAATATTAGAGGACTTATAAAGTAATGTTGCGACATTTTACAAAAATAATGTTGCGACGTTTAACAATCAAATCCGTTTTACTTCAGTTGGTAGAGTGCAAAGACTCTTACTCTTAAGGGTTCGTTTAGTAGCTGTGTTAAATTAAATTCTAGATTAAAATTGTGTTTAAATTAGTACATTTTAGCACACAAATTATATAATGAGATTAATAAGAAAGGTTGAACAATGTAAAATGGGTACTGTAGCGTCGGACCGAGATTAAATAAGACGCGGACCGATTTTGCTTATGGGTTGATATTTTCGTTTATTTTACCTATCAAACGATAGGTTTAGCCCAAGATAAATTTTGTCATGAGCTAAAGTCACCTACCAAACACACTCTAATAGTCTTGTATTTCAAGCTCCCATGGTGGGAATGTCAAAAAAATTGAAACATGGCGAATTCTTTTGATTATTTGATTTTTATGCTAATATTCAAGCCGATCAATTTGCTTTTGCTAATACTCAAGAGTCAAGACGATGAAGTTATTTTTTGTAATAATAAAAATTGAGACATTATTTGATTATCAGATTATTAAAGCCCAAACTATTACACTAAGGTAAAACACATTTTAAGGTCTCTCTACTTTTACATTATGTTGAGTAGATTCTTATACAATTTTTTTATTTATTTTAATAAATCCTTGTACTTATACTATTGATAGCATCAAATATGGAGCCAACAAATCTTATAATTTTTCCGTTAACTAGATGACATGTCTACTTATTTTTATTTAATTAAATTCACTATCATATTTCAATTTGATTTTTTTTTTTATAAAAATCACTATTTTCACCGTAGCTAGTAAATAATAGCAAAATTATATTTTTACTTTTGTCATCCCAAATTTGAAGTTGTTTCGCCCTTCTTTTTAAAATTTGTTCCAGCATACAACAATAATTTGGGCTTGTACCAAATCCCTCTTCCTCACATCCTCGAGGACATAGATTAGACAACAACGTCGACCAGATCAGACGATAGCGACGATTGACAAAACAAAACAACACAAAATGTCCATTAGATGGAATACTATGACTTATATATATGTACTAATCGTTCTTTGCGCCCAATGCTACAAGAAATATCTCTATTCTACTGTATTTTTAATTTTGGATGTGGATAGGTAAAACAGAACCGAGCATCAATATATATAGAGAAAAAGCAAAAACAGAGTGCATAGAGTAAGCAAGAAAAATATAACATATATATATATATATATGCTTAAGTGCTTAAATCATTATGATTACTCAGTGCCTAGACTTTAATTGCTACATAGACGATGAAGATAACAAATTAAGAAAATTGCCATGAGATTGATTTCGCAGACATTTCAATGCTCAGGCTTTGCAGTTGACTAGCACTAGCTAGGGTTATCACTTTGCAAATTTTGTATTCGTGCACTAGCTAGGGTTATCACTTTGCAAATTTTGTATTTTTTACTCACAAACGCTTAGGTGCGTGTGCGTCAGGTCGGTTTGGATCTGACTCGGACGCATCTCGAAATTCGATTCGAACCCGCCCCAATCGGATCCAAACTCGAACCCATGACATGAACCCAAACTCATGACCTATTTCATAAAAGTTACACTTGTTATGAACTAAAATAACATTTGTATTGCATAAAATTAACATTTGTGAAGCTTATTATTGTTATGAATAAATGTTACTATTGTTATGGTTAAAAGTTACTGTTGTTAAAAATATTTTTTCTTATATACATAAGTTACTATTTTAATGAATAAAAATTACTGTTTTAATAAATAAAAGTTATTGTTTAAAAAAATTGGTTAACGGAAAAATTTGAGATTCGTTACGTCCGTTAAATAAGGATTTGATGTTATGAATTACATAAGTAAAATGATTTATTAAAATTAAAAAATCGTATAAGATTCTGCTAAAACATAATATAAATATAGAGGAATATTAAAGGTTATACTTCATTTGTTTCATCCCCTACTTTTTTAAATTTCGGCGTTCTAAATGTAGAGGATTTGTATGCGACAATATATAATATAATTTACAAAATCCAATTTCCGCAAATATAGATTGTAAACATATTTAATAGAATCATCGACTACTAAAACCCCAAAAAGACTAAAACCGAATTCTAAGTATTGCATTTGATGAAAAAAAAGTGCCTCCTTCAATTTTAGGACAGGAAAAACACGATGGGACAAAGTTGAACGCCATTTTTGAATTCTTCATTTTCTTTTATTTTCCTCCGCGTTGCTTATAAATAATTCCAACCTCCAGCACGAAAAGGGTGTCAAACCCAACTTCCAATCCAGTTATCAATTTTCACGTTTTTCTAGGAAAACCTCCCCTTACCTTCCTTCTCTCTTCTCAATTCTTGAATTTTGCCTTTTCTCTCTCTTTAAGTCCGCCCCTTTTTGTTGATAGCTCAGCAGATTAAAGACTAAAAAACTGATCTTTCAGCTCGTTCCAGCCGATTGCGTTGATTAGAAGCGAAACCCTTCTCGATTTTGATAGAATCTTTCATCCTATTTCGCAGTTGAAACGGTTTTAGAGGAGGTTTTGTTTGAATTTTGATTCTTGATTGAAGTGCCGGTTGGATTAGAATGACCGCGTACGCGGCGGTGTGTAAGCGGGTGCTTAATTTAGGACCCGGGTTGGTCGGGACCCGACCCATTTCGGAGCTTGCTAAATCCAACGGCAAACGGGTCTACCTCGTCGACACTCTGGCCCTGGTAATTAATTCTGAATTTTTTTTGTGTGTGATTTTTTTTTGATTGGGGGGGGGGTGGTTATTGTTATTTGGAATTGAAATTGGTGTTTTTGTTTGATTGGGATTGCTGGCTGCAATTGCTGCTTGATTGTATTTTTGCTTTTGGTTGTGATTCTTGTATTTGGAAACTTGTTTTTCCTGTTTTGATTATGATGGTTTTAGTCTCATTTTTACCTTTTGTGTTGTGATGGTTTGGTTACATTCTTGCTTTTTGTGATGTGATGGTTTTAGTTACAAACTTGGTTTTTCTGTTTTGATGATTTTAGCTACATTTTTTTGTTTCTGTTATGATGATTTAGTTACATTTTTCTTTTTGTGTTTTTTCAAGGTTTTAGTCACATTTTTGCGTTTTGTATTGTGATGCTTTAGTTACATTCTTGCTTTTTTGCGATGTGATGGTTTTAGTTACATTTTGGCCTTTCGTGATCTGATGGTTTTGATTAGGTGAGGAAACTGGAGGCGCAGGGAGTGGAGTCAAGGCAGGCGCAGGCGATAACAGAGGCGATGATGGAGGTGCTGAATGACAGCATGGAGAATGTTTCTGGTTCCTACGTTTCTAAGAGTGAAATGCAAAAAGTGAGCTGTGTTTCCATTTCTGTGGTTTCTTTTGTTGGTGAAGAAGGAAATTTGTTGTGTTAACTTAACATGTGCCTGCGATGTTTATCTGTTTTTCGTGTAGAGCGAGATGTTTCAGGAAAACAATCTGTCCATGTTCAAGACTGAAGTCAAGAGCTCCCAGGTATAGCTAAGACCGACTTTTATTTCTTTACATGTTTGTTGGAAATTGATGTCGTGTTGAGGAACTGAGGCTGTTGTATGTTAAGGAAGTGAATCTTTCTTTGTTGCTAAAGTGGGAATGAACGTTATATTTTGCTAGTATGATCAAAGCTTATGATCGCCTTGATTTTAAATATGTGGTGGATTTGATTGTTAAATATATAGAGATCGAATATTGTGGTTGGTTTTGTCCTTGACATGGAATCATGCTATAGTTGATTCTTGTGACTGTAGACGACTCATCTCATATCGAGCCTATAAAACTTGTCAACATTGTTATATTGAATGGTACTTTTTTTTTTTTTTTTTTGTTATTTAGCTAAACTATTGTATGTTCTGCTATTCTGAATGTATATAAGTAGGAATTTGGTTCTTGGAAACATTGAGAAAATACTCGAGATTTAAATATTTAGGACAACCGAGTGTTGTACTACTATTTTACACAAGTGACATTGACCATTTAGTAATGATATTAATTTCCAATAAAAAAGAGAGGACATATTTGTAGATGACCATAAAAAACAATACCAAATATAATAATAGACACATCAAAATAGAATATTGGACTCTATAGTTGAGATGGAGGTAGTAAATCTTATAATTCCCTACACCCAAGCTTCAAATTTTACAAAGCTGAGATATTTGTTCTTCAATTTTTGTTTTTAATTGTTAACTATGTGTTTGAGCATTCCAAGCTTAGAGAAACTCGTATGATAAGCCAAGATGCGGCTAATTCATTTGATTCCAAGTGCAGGATCACCATTTCTCCATGTTGCAACATGAGATGGAAAAAATCAAGAACGATATAGAGAAGATGCGTAGTGAGTTAAGGTAATGTAGATAAAATAAACTTCGTCTATCTGGGACTTTTTCTTTTTTACAGTTCAGTCTGATAGACACTAAAAATAATTGGCACAGGTATGAAATTGACAAAGTCACAGCCGGGCAGCGCTTGGATCTTAATCTTGAAAGGGGGTAAGTTATCTACCAATATATATATATATATATAGTATATATGTATGTGTGTATCAGTTTTTCAACCAAATGAAGAGTACTTACTGAAAGTCTGCCCTAATTTTGCAGGAGAATTCGAGATGAGCTGAACAATCAAAATCAAGAAACGACCAACCTCACCACCAAACTTGATCGAGTGAGTACTGTTACATGTAGTTGCTGAAAGTTGATAGTTCTTGAACTTGTATTTATGCTCGACTCCATTGTTTCCATTGTGTGATCACAGGAAATCCATACACTGCGAGCTCAACTGGAAGCTGCAAAGTATGATGTAATCAAGTACTGCATAGGTACGCTCGCCTCTGTCTCTGCCGTTGGTCTTGCTGTAATCCGTATTCTGATGTAGCCAACGGGCGCCATTCGTTCTGGTTTCGTGGGATTTTTTACTCATTTTTTATGTCTAAAATCCTTGACTGAGTAGAAAACTAGATTCATTGTTAGGAGAATTCACATAACAATGTATTTATTGATTGGTCTTTTATTTGAAAGCATATTGTAATAGTTCTCTTATTTATTTCAAGATGTTGTGAAATCCATCATTATCTGCAAAAAAAAAATATCTTTATAATCTTTTACTATTTATTTCATGGTGATTCTTAACGAGAAGGTTATATATCTTGAATGTATATGGTTTTGTTCAATTTTATGTTTGGAGTGAGCAAGCTTTGATTGAGTCTAACACGAACACAAACATGACACAATTTGTTTGTAAACTGAAAAAGGCAAAAAAGATGATATGTGAAGTTTGAGTAGGTGGGCTGGGCTTTAGGCCCAAGAAAAGAATCAGTAGCTGGACTTCACATGTCATTTTGTACATTTCCATCTCAAGTTATATTCAAAAGTTGTAAATTTAGGGATACAGAAAGGAGGAAAAAATTAGTTAATTTTGGAGTTCGTTATGTCTTAAGTGAGAGAAGGATGAAAGTAGATTGAAAAGCTATGTATTGTTTGTTCATCCAACACCATATTTAATTAAATTAAATGATATAACTTTGTGCAATACATGATACATTGTTCTTTTTTCCTGTTCTTTCCAATTTTGTTGTGTACTAATTATTGCAAATTAGCACATAGTGGCATTCGCTACATTTTGAAAATGACAGACATTCATTTTGCAATACCCCGAAAAAAATGATAATAATTGGACAAAAAAACTTTCCCACCTCTTGATGCTGATAGCCACAAGTACATGTTATGTTTTTTTTTCACGAATTTTTATTGGTTTTGCTATTACAATGGGACTTTTAACGACGTAATTTCCGAGCAGTTTATTTATTGAACTTTTCATATATATATATATATAGGATATGAAATATCTTAATACAAATCATATCTTAATACAAAATTAAGATTAAATACCAATAATAGGATATGAAAATCTGATGGCTATGAGTACCATCACGTAGTAGCATCTTATTTTGACAGATTAAAACTGATAAAGGCGATTATGTGGAGTAATCCACGTTCTGTTGTAGTAAGGGGCGAGATATATGAGCGAGATTTTATTAGCAAATACAAAATCAACATATGATAAGTCATGTTATACTTAGTGTATATTAGTATACATCTGCATAGTGTAAAGACACGATCAACACAAAAGTAAAAAATTACCAGCATATAGTACATACCAAATCAGCACAATATCAGCACAATAGTTAGAAATTGTCAGCATATAACACAATTCAAATTAGCATATGATAAAGTCTCATTATATTTATTGTACAATAACCAGATGTCTAAAATAGGCTGCCCAAACCAAACAAAATCGTATCTACCATATCACTCAATTAAAAAATGAAAATCGAGATAAATCCACAAAATCCACATTAATGATAGTGGAAAAGATTTTGTGGAGTTATGCTCTCTGAACCTCGGCAATTACCGAAAAAAACATGCATTTAAAATTAATTATTGGCAAATATACAGTTTTAATGATATTAAAATGAAACTATAATGATCTACGATTTTATTGAATTTCGGCCATCCATATTTCATTCCAATGGACAAGAATTGATTTTAGTTCTATATCAAGAATCTATATTTCTCCTAATACACCTCCATATATATAATATGTTATTAAAATTATTTGAGAGACTAATTATGAAGTAATAACAATAAGTAGAGAGTTTTCATGGTCAAAATGAAATGACTGAAATTCTATCTGGATTTTCCAGAATAACCCATCTAGATCTTTCTTGACCATTATATCATCGACTCTCAACTACCTTTTATTTTCATTTTTCTTGTAATCTAAATCATCTAATAATTGTTTAATAGCAGTGATGGCGAATAAATTGAGGTGAAACTAAATATATTTGGTTCTGATAGTTTTTTTTTCTTTTTTACTTCGAGAAAATGATAGAGGTCTTCCAAAGTATATGGGGAATAAGAATATACATTATCTTATAAATCTTTTCAATCTTATTTTGTTTAGTTAAAATAAATAAATTGCTAAACAAACGATTAATGAAATAGAGTAATAAGCACATTTCCCATTAAATGAGAGAATAAAAAGAACTCTAAAACAAACCCTCGTTCTGTCTATATATTTAACAAATTCCAGCCTCTCATCTTTCCCCAAATTTGCTAATTATTTCTTATCTTTTGGTGCCTAACTAATTACACATATAACTATATCCAAAAAGCGAAAAAAATTAGCGACTTGTCCCAAATCGCATTAGAGCTGGCACAGCAGCCGCGGCGTCGGCACCGCCGTGAGCCTAATGGCGCGTGGCGCCGTGAGCCCAAACACATCATCCATATCCATCTCACTAGGCTTCATTCCATCTGGCAATTCCCACGTGAAGCAATGGACGAGGTGGGCCACCGCCACCTCGAGCGCGTAGAGCCCAAGTTGCATCCCTGGGCACGACCTCCGACCCGACCCGAACGGGATGAACTCGAAGTTCCCACCCTTGAAGTCGGGCGCGCCGTCGTGGAGGAACCGTGATGGCTTGAAGGCCTCAGAATCCTCCCACGCGCCCTCGTCACGGCCGATGGCCCATGCATTGATCATCACGCGCGACTTCGCTGGAATGTGGTAGCCAGAGACAATGGCGTCCTCGGCCGTCTCATGGAGGAGGAGTGGGATCGGCGGGTGGAGGCGGAGGACCTCCTTAAGGCAGCACCGTAGGAAGGTCAATTTCTCAAAATCGGCTTCCTCGACTTTCCGGGCCAAGCCCACGACGTCGACGAGCTCTTGTTGGACCCGCTTGAGGTCCTCTGGGCTTCGCATTAGCTCCGTCATGGCCCACTCGATGGCTGATGCCACGGTCTCGGTCCCACCAAACATCACGTCCTGACATGACAAATATAAAAGAATGAAATAAAAACTTCTCACAATATACCTAAAAATTAAATTAGAAAAAGTATGGTGGACATATGTCGTAATCCAATATATTGGCATATTTTCAAAATTTTTGATAGTATATCTTAAAAATCTTTGAAACATGAAGACAATACTATTTTTAGTATAGTATAATATACAGGGTCATGATAGGTCTTAAGAATAACATGTGAAATTATATTTACCTATTTAAGAATAATTTTGAATAAAGAAGATCTAAATACAATATACAATTTAAACATAAATATTTTTATTATCTAGACAGTCGTTGGGACATGCTAGGGTTTGGCTCCGCCTCCAATAATAGAACATAACGTCGTATCGCGTAGTATATAGACTAATTATGGGGATAGTAAATAATTAAATAGAATAAGGGGGAATATTATGTAGCCTTTCTTTTTGCGGCTATAAGACTTTTTCATTCGAGTTAATATTTGAAAAGTAAAAGTGGACAGACATGTTATATACCAATCAGAAGCCAACAAGAAGAAAATATTAATTTCTACTAATAAATCTTGATTTCTCAACTAATACATTTACGAATACTCGACAACGAAAGCTCCCTTTTCGAGAGGGAATAATTGAAAATTGCTTAATCTTGATCAATCAAGCAAAAGGAAATATACCCTATATCAATTTGCACTTAAACTTGTTTACCACCTAATTTGAAATTACTATATAATAATAATATCATCAATATGCAGACGACAACGTCAATAATAAAAAACAATCCAACAGTTACACAACAGAATCGAAGATCTCGTTTGACAATTAAGAGTAATTAATAACACTCACCATAATAATTGCCTTAATATTGTCCCTTGTTAGCTTGATCGAGTTCTGCAAATCCTCCGATTCCGAGACCTTCGCCTCATCACTATAAAACGCGAGCAGCTCGTCCACCATATCTGACTCAACGGGACCTTCATCCCCATTTTTGGGCCGGGCCTTCTGCATGTGATCATCAATAATCGTATCAATAAATCCATCAAGTTGGGCCCGAACTTTGATCAATCTCCCATTAATCCCCTGAGGATCAATCCACCCCAGAAACGGAATAAAATCCGAAATATTAAAAGTTCCAAACAATTTGGAGATTTCTTGCAAAATCTCGATAAATTCATCTTGGCCCTCGTGGGAAATCGACCCGAACGCGGCCCGGTACGTTATATTCCTCGTTAGCCCGAAAACAAGCTCGCCTATGTTGACCACGGCCCCGCTGCTCATGGCCACGGCCCGGACCATGTCATCCACCTCGTCCCGGACCGAGTCCCAGGACTCGGCCCGCTTGCGGCTAAAGAGCTTCATGACGCAGAGCTTCCGCATCTGGCGCCAGAAGGGCCCGTAGTGGGCGAAGGCCATGTCGGCCCGGTCATACGTCAGGTAGCTAATGGCGATGGTTGCGGGCCGGTTCGAGAAAATGTTGTCCTGGGCCTGGAGGACCTGGCGGGCCGTGTCCGGGCTTGACACGGCCACCATGTGGATGAAGCCCATACGGAGGTGGAAGATTCCTCCATATTTTTTGGCTAAACGGGCCAGCCCGCGATGGGTGAGCTGGTTCATAAGGCCCATATTACCGATCACGGGCCAGCCTCGTGGGCCGGGCGGATATCGCCCAGGGCGAAATCTTGATAGGAGGAACAGAGCAAACAGAGGGATTATGAGGGAGATTATTAGTAAGGGTTTGGACTCTAGAGACTGGAGAAGATTAATCATATTATTTTCCATGATTAGTTTTCGAAGAAGTGTTTTTGATTTTGTGAGATTTTGTTACAAACAATGGTGGTGCAACTACGGTGTCGTTGCCAAGTTTTGTGGTGGATGCTATGAGGGGTTTTTATAGTGGAGAAGTGATGGTAGCTTTTCAAGCACTTTTCACACTTTGGGGCTGTTATTTATTATTTATTAGCACATTCTCATATATTCTATTTGAATAAATCCGAGGAATTGGGTGGGGCCATGCAGAAATATATATATATATATATATATATATTATGTGTGTATATGTTAAATTTGGAAATGAGGTCATATGTATATAAGGTACATGTTGATGTTGCGTTATGTCAAATATATGAATTCCTGCAAAAGGCTATTTGCGAGTTTATGTTTTAATGATTATATGTGCCACTTTCATTTGATTCTTGAATTGTCATTTTTGTTTGTATTCCGAAATTATTGGTGATCGAAGATATTAGTACCCGTGAAATTTGTGTAATAATATAAGTTCGGACCATTTCAAATTTAGTGGCTTTTAGTTTTAGCTTTATATTATATGTAATAATATACTTTTCTATGTTTGAAAAAAATGCTAATAATTACTTCTGGAAACCTCTCGACACACTAGAATAGGTCCACATAATATCAGCAAGGCAATTACAAGTTGGTGAATACCGCCATTTTGGATCTTTTATTTTCTCTTTATTATAATCACATTATTTAATTTGTTTCGCCTTTTTAATATTTCGAAATAACAAAATATTTATTTCTACATTACTTAATTTTCATGATCAATAAACGCAATCACATGATTAGTAATTCTCTCTTAATCTAACTCTTGGGCAAAGCAATCAATTATATTAATATATAATAGAGATTTTTTTTATTTAGATGAATCGATGGTTAAAAATTTGGATATATGAAGTGCTATAGAGTGCAAGAAAACAATGAAAAGATAGTTAAAATAAAAAAATGAAAAAAAGTTAAAAAAGCTAAACATAATCAATGACAAAAACAGATGATCCAAGTTATGTCATGACGATTAATGATGTTTGCTTACGTATTTCCCAATTTACAGTTGAAATTATTGAAGCAGAGTTCAAATTATGGGTTGCTTGCTCACCCAATCTTCTAATTTTTTATTCATTTTCAAGATTTGCAATATTAGGAAACCGTTTTTAATAATAATTCCATTTTATGCACGCATACGTATTTCCAATATGACAAGTCCATACAAAATAATCTTCTTCGACATGCATATTACAGGAGAAACTCTTTTATCTTCCAATAATTGAACACTTTAAACTACAGATCAATTATATTTATTTCAAAAATCGCTAACATAAATTTTAATAAATAATTATAAATGAAGTAACTTGCATAGAAAAATGCCGTTCCATATTTTAATCGAAACAACACCGTTTCTTTTATAGTTTGGATTTATTATCAATTGCATATTCATTTGTCCTTAAAATGCGTATAATAATAATAATAATAATAATAATAATAATAATAATAATAATAATAATAATAATAATAATAATAATAATAAT
>JAYDZE010138025.1:0-22821 GCA_034509125.1 Monilaria moniliformis
TCACCAGAGAATGATCAAGGTTGTAGTGTCAGTGGCATGTCGTTTGTAGGATTTGTAATTAATTCATATTCCGCTGTATATTAAGTTTGTATATCGTAACTTATGTAATAAATTCTATGGTAAAAAGAAAAATATTGGTATCTGTGTGTGTGATACCGAACGTGACATCACTTATTCGGTGGATTTACCTATCGAGTAAGGGGTGTTACAAACACCCACCCCCCCTCCACTTGTTTCCTTCTTCCTACTCATTTCATTCAGCAACATTTGCGCATCGGATACTTCTACTTATGCTTTCATGTCACGCACATAATTTCTTACTTCAATTACGGTACATCCAACACCATCATAACCACCCAACATCTCTTTTAATAGATTAAATGTAAGTGTAGGGCCAATATTGGAGTTAGCACAATCTAAGATAAATTTCTAGTGCAACTCATCAAGATTATGATTCAAACTCATAAATCGCTTATGATGATTCTCAACCATTGGGTGGTTGTGTTCTTCAACAAACTGATGGATAACATATGCACTGTGACCATACTCCGATACAAATTTGAATGATATTTTGGTATTGCATTCATATCTCTTAGTGATCGTCGTCTTTTGTTAACAAAATCTTCTTGTGCAGTAATTGAATCCAACTCATTGTTCCTCTTTTTTTCCCTCCCTACTACAAACTACATAAACCAATGTCAACATATTATCCACGAATTTCGATCCGTTTTTTCGCGTATCAAATCCACCTTCTAATGCATAGTTGCGATAAAAACATATCGTCTCATCTAATGTGTTAAATTTTTGTCCAACAAATGGCCTCATCTCATCTTTGCATTCAGGTTTATAAACAACTGCCAAAGAATATAATAATTATAACTATTACGTGTCATTAATATATTAAAAATGTATCATATTTGGTATATTTCTAAATATTAAACGTGTCATTACGTGAAAGTAATTTATACATTAAATAGATTTTGTAATAGCATCATATATGTTTTCCCATCTTTATCACTGTGTTTTGAAATCCAATTATTCTATGAACATAATTAATTAGAAACCATCAAATAGTTATAATAATTTTGATATATACAATTCGTTATATCATTAAATTCTATGAAAATCACACAAAACTATGTTATATTATTCTTTACGTTTTTCACTTGTAATCTTAATGCATCATACATATTTTAGAATATCATCATATAGTTATAGTTATATTTACGTTTGTTTGTGCACATCAAAATTTTATAGTTATATTTACGTTTGTTTGTGCACATCAAAATTACCTTCTCAACTGTTGTAGCAGTCCATGGCAGAATTTTTTTTCAATACGTCATAGTTGGTATATTTAAAATTATTAAAAGGGTGATTACGTGAAAGTCATTCATACTTTAAATATAATTTGTAATAGCATTGACGCAAATCAAATTATATAATCTTTTTCCTAAGATTTCCCGTATTTTTATTAAGTTATCACCCATTTTTAATTTTCATTATTAGGAAGAAGTTTGGAAAAAAAAATAGATCAAAAAGACAAAGGAAAAGGCTGAATTTTGGGAAAATTTAAGATGCAGAGAGTTCCACGCGGCCGGATAGAAGTGTGCAACACTTCCACGCGGCTGGGTGGAAGTGAAGAAACTCCCCAGAGACCTCTACCCGGCCGGGTAGAAGTGTGCACCACTTCCACGTGGTCGGGTGGAAGTGAAGAAGTTCCAAAGAGTTCCACCCGGCCGGGTAGAATTGTGAGAGAACTGAAACTCTCCAACTACCCACGCGGCCGTGTGAGAACTGAAACTCTCCAAAAACCTGTACCTGGCCGGATAAAATGGTGTACAACAAACCACCCGACCGGGTGACTTCCATGCAGATTTCTAGAGACTCCCACCCGACCGGGTGAGCTGCCACCAAAACACACCCGATTTTCATAGTCAGAAAAGGGAGCTGGAAAAACCTAGAACATAAATTAGCTGAAATCCAGAGAGAAGGCTGATATTCTTTTTGATATATATATTTTTTTTTGCTACAAATTGATCTTCCCTAAAACGAGGCCCAAAACCAGCACATTTAAGCCCAACATCTTATTTCAGAAACAGATCCAGTGATCCTGTCTCTATCAGAACACAAATATTCCAAAATTGCTAGAAAAATCTCTCAAAAAATCAGCTTCAATCTCCTATCTTCTTCAAAGTCGGCGATCGTCCACCTCGCCAACTGTATATAACATTTCAAGCCCAATCCATTTCAGTTTGTCAATCTTCGATTTCTTCCTTACAGATTCCCCTTCACAAAGAAAGTCGTAAGCGTTTGCACGCAATTACGCATAAATTAATCGGAAATGGAGGCCCTTACCACCGCCGCCGTATCGCTGCCGATGTTCTCCCCCGATAAATTCAGAGACCCTTCTTCCCGGCGACATATGCGCTTCTCCACCTCCGCAAAAAGTCAGCACCTTTTACTTTCTCCTTCTTCTCCTTTTCGACCATTGGAATTTCTGACCTTTTTGTGATGTTGTTTGTTCCGTAGATGATAGAAATAGCAGTAACGTTAATAGCGAACCCGATATCAAGCCGGACTCTTCCTCCTCCGGGCTTGTCCCAATCCTTAGAAATCACACGCTTTCAAAGGTTAGAATAGTCGGCGCTTTTCTTCTTTAGTCGCAATTTCCCAATTTGAAATCATGGGTCGGTATTTTGGTCGAACAGTTTGCTGCGTTTTGATTTCATTAATCTATTGATCCTTGGAATTACAGGATGCGGCGATGGGGTTGGTTCTAAGCGCAGCCAACGTGAGGGGATGGACAACCGGGTCGGGTATGGAAGGTCCATCATCGCCGGGAGGGTCGGACCACGATTCGGGTATGGAGCGTGTTTCCACATTCCCCTGGTCACTCTTCACCAAATCCCCACGGCGCCGGATGCGCGTGGCCTTCACGTGCAACGTGTGCGGCCAGCGCACCACGCGTGCGATCAACCCACACGCCTATACCGACGGCACTGTCTTTGTTCAGGTATACATACAAAAGTTCCCAATTTTATTGCTGCACCTTTTTTGTGATCTTGATGATTTTCTATGTCTCAAATCAATGCACCTTAGCTAATTTTTCACTGTGTTCAAGCTATTGGATAAGCTAATCTAATCATGTCTTCAATTCAAGTAACTCCAAAAATGCGGGAAGAACTTTTGATAGAGTAACATGAGTATTATTATTGATTGTTGAAAGGTTAAACCTCTTTTGATCAATAGGTTTTAGGCAATGCCAGTGTTAATTAGTAGGGAATTTACTGTACTTTGAGAAGAAGGCTCACTTATATGGTGTTGTTCTTGTTTTCGGATATAGTGTTGTGGATGCAATGTGTTCCATAAGCTGGTGGACAATTTGAATCTGTTCCACGAGATGAAGTGCTACGTGGATACGAGCTTCAATCCAAACGCGAATGATGGTATGAGCTTCAACTTCTTTGACATGGACGAGGGCAAGGATGATGATATCTTTCCACTTATATGATTCCCAACTTCTGCTGTACATTATATTCATCTTAGTGATTGTAGATAGTGATGATGTGATCTTCGTGTTGGCAGAGTAAATAGCATGTATAAATATTAGAGTTTGATATATATTAATATACACTGGTTTCTCCAATTCCTAGTTTAGGTATTGCATCATTCTCTTCTCCACATAAATAATGGCTGAGATTTTGTTGAAGCAAAAAATTTGCAAGAATGTTTTTAAATGGGAAATGGTATTGCAGATTGATTTCTTTGGAGGTGATTTAGTAGTGTTGATAGAGGATCATTGTTTACTTTGGTTTTGTTTTTCATGGGTTAGGGATTTGTATGACGGTACTCATCGTTGTATCCAATTACAGTCGTATGATTATGAATTTGGATGTGGATATATATCTATATATAACCATATTACGATTGGGATCTTCATTGATGGACAATACAAGTTATTGTATATATAATTTTGGCAAAATACTTCTAAAGATCCATCCCTATACTATTATCTTTTGTTTCATTAGATGCTTGTACGATTATTTCATTTTAACAGATCTTTGTAAATTTTCCGTTATACTTGGATGTACTATTACTCACTGCTAATTGAACACAATCTTCTATAAGTACCTAGAACTTTCTTGATTTTGAGAGATGACGTGAGAGTGGGCACGGCGGTTCAGAGCCAGGACAAGGATTACAAGGAATCGTTACCGATCTGTTGTTCGATGCTAGCTTGCTGGCGTCATGGTCGTTTTTACCATTCTCAGAGTCACGGGAGACGGCAAATTTCCACCGCCGGGATTAAGCGCACTTCCTGATCGAATTGGTGATTTGTGTCGCCGTTTTCCGACTGTGTTTTTGCACCTCTCATAGCATTGTATATAACGGAAAAAATTAAACATTATTTAATCCGTTAAATACGAATCCAATAATATGAAAATGAAAGTATAAGATCTATGAAAACAAAAGGCTGTACAACGAGTTAATGAAACAAAAACTTAGTAAATATTAAATGTTTTACATTTAATACATATAAGCCTAATCGGTAAAGTAGTACTAGTTAGTATCTTTAGCGACGTCGAGAACACCTCAGTGCATTAGAGTTATCTGTCGGTTGTAATTAATGTAACTTAATGTTTTATCTTGCGGTACCGTTCTTGTAGGGGTTTTTTTTTGTTGTTTTTTTTGTTTTTTATTTTATGGTAGCATTCTTTTAATTTGTTTTGTTGTTTGGCATTTTAGCTCGATTTCACTCAAAAACATTAAAGCTGAGAGTCATCCAGTCGTTGCTTAAAGTAGTGTAATTGTTCAGAACAATTAGAAGTGAGCACATTCTATCTACAAATCGAATCTCACTGATCAAACTGAAATACTAAAACATATCCAAAATATTAATACAATTGACCGACCCGACTAAGAATCTAAGATAGCCGAATTGAATCGAGCCAACACTGATTTCGAAACTTTTTTTTCTTTCAATTTTTTCAAAAATTAGACAAATAATTGATACAATATAATTTTTTTATGTATAAAGTCACAAGCTGAAACTTAATTAATCAAAAACAACATAAGAAATAAGTCATTTTATTATTTTTCTTATTTTTAAATTATGAAAATTTAAAATATGAATTTCGACCAGTTCGGTTTCGATCGAACTCGTAGTAGGGAAAATCGAATCGCCGACCTTGAATAAGGTGTCATATAGTTATAACTGAATCAAAAACGAACTCTTCAGACAACTGACCAAACCAATTGAAACCCTTCAATTCGATCTGATTCGACTTTTTTGTGTTGCTCCCTCCTATTTGTAACTCATTTCAAATGATTTTTTAGGAACAAAAACTCGTCAGCAATAATAGCGTATGTTTTAGCCTGGCTTTTGGAGTAAGTGACTTTCTTCAGAATTCATTAAAGTTAATATATAATTTTAATTTTTAAAGGTTGCATACATAAACGTAAGTGATATCCTGCTGACCACTACACATAATTTAGTTCACAACCTTGAAAGTGGTATTTAATACTGAACCATGACCCACAAGTTAATTTTCATAATCAAACTTATTCTAATAGATAAATCTCATATTTGTGCATAAATACAAGTGTGGACGTCCGCAATTAGTACAATAATATTATAATTAAGAGATAATTAGGAAGTTAATTAGAAATTATATATTAAGAGATAATTAGTGATTAATTAAGATTTGTTAATCTCTACTGAATGTATTAGTCTGCAATTAAAATTTGGGTAAACTCTTAACAAAGATCATTTAACTGAAGCAGCCCAACCGTGCCAACGTCCGCAAGACTGACCACCTCATATTAGTCCAATGACTCGAAATATACCTTCAAGGTTTAAAAGTTGGTTTATTTTATATATTTGTCAACAGATCTGATGTTTGGAAAATATTTTCGATTTACAAATGATGTTTCATACTTATTTTTCTAATGTACACTACAAAAAATAATTTTTTTATTGACGAGATTATTGAGGGAAATGACGGTGTGGAAAAGTGGAGCCAATCTCTTGACTTTCCACATGAGCGAGACTTTTGGCCTTTCATATTTGACGAGGCCTTTGATTTTCAGTTGGTCGTAACCGCCATCAGATTTTGATGTGATTTTATTTGCGCCGTCCATGTTCCCCTCTCTAGGCCTACATATAGGGGTGAAATTTTGAGAGAAAGGAATACAACACATTTTCACGTTTTCCACAATTAGCAACATTCTTTAGGAGTATTATTTGCTCAATTTTTAGAACTCCGTCAAGTTTGCCAGTACCTAACGGATTTGGGGTGCTTCTACATGCTAGGAGGAAATCGTTTCATCTCTGAGAACAATACGCCAATTCGAGTGAACTAGCCATGGTGTAATTTGTCATGTGGATTGACTAACAATTAGTTTTGTTTCATTATTTTTGTTGTAATTTTCGTCTAATTCTGATTTGTTTCTTTACTTCTGGTATAATAGCTAGACTACCGTCTGTACATGGCTTAGGTTTTTGACATACTTCTAACAACGACAACGTCAGTGATTCCCGATGAGAACCGACGGATTACCGACTGTAGTTTTTCAAATGATTTACCGATGGAGTCACCGACGGTTTACCGATGAACAAAATCACGGAATTTTTTTTTGGAAAGTTTACAATTGATTTTTCCGACAGACTACCGAGGATAAACGATAGGAGTTCGTAGGTAAATTATTGTATTTCAGTAATGATTTAAAAATTATTAAAACATTATGTTATTTAATTTGGATATACCGAAGGAAAGTTTCGTCGACTTTCTGTTAGTATTCTTTAATAAAATAAAATTCAACAACTTCTTTTTCATTTTTTTTCCCCAATTCTAATTTCGCTTTAGGACAAACAAACTCGCCTCAAATTCGACCGCCCGTCCTTGCGTCACTCGATCTCGCTATCACCACACCGCCCGCTCCCGCTGCCACTGGTGAGCTCTGCGCGTCTCTCTCTCTCTCTCTCTAACATCGTGTCAAACACTTGCTGGCTGTCTATTGTGCTAAATGTTTAAATACAAAGTATTAGCAAACAATTAGTTAAGTTTTACCAGTCAATTTGTCTTGCCTGATTCAAATCATCTATCACAATCATTTCTCATTATACTATTTCTGCTCTTATTAGGTGTGTGTACAAATCTTTCAAGACTTGACACATTAATAAGGATGAAACTTATACGTATCCGAGGACTGCAGGAATTTTTGTAAGTTTTGATTGAAACTGTAACTTTTTGTGTGTGCGTGTGATGTGAAGTTAGATTAGGGACGTGCTATCATTGGGAAACATGGAAACTTCATCAAGATTATTTAGTTCCCTACTCTTTGATTATACTAGGATTAGTATCTGGCAAGTCAGGGTTGTCGATCCCACAAGGATCTGCCTAGTTTGAAGGTGTCTTGGTGATTGGCGATGCCGCCACGCCTACTTGTAAGTGTGGGAAACTATCTACTTAAGAGAAAATAACAATCGACTATTAATCTTAAATAAAGATGGAACTGAACCCGGTCAAGGAATTGAAATCATGTTTAAAGATTAAACTAATTATCTAACAGAAAAGTAAGTTTGCAGGCTTGGTACTTAAACATACAGAAAAGCATAACACTCAGGTGCACAACATCTCACCCTGCATGGCAGTACAACTTTTAAAACTGAAATCAAGTAACAACTATTTCCTTTTTGGGTAACTTTTACTCAGGGCTTGTGGTCCCCTACTACACCTACCACTAAATTCTTCTTGCTAAAGGACACATACTACTACTCCCTGGACCACCTCAGATTCACCCCCTCCTTCCTTTCGAAATCCTAATGTTTAGAGTTGGAAGTTATGAGACGCAGGATAATCGGTGGGGTTTGTCTTCCGAAAAGTCAAAATAACGGAAATGACACTATCAAACTGCCTAACTTACAAATACTAGTTTTGTTTAACGAAACTAAACTAAACTAAAGTAGACTGAACATATGACTCGGACTGAAAAATAAATGAAATGAAAATGGATATTAACATTAAATAAACGGAACTAACAATTTGGAAGGTAAACATTACTTGCAAACGTTAACAACAAAAGCATAGGAAATCAAGAAACAAACTACTAACATTGACAAGTACTTCAAAAACAACATTCAAGTTCGATTCTACATCCACTTCTACTACAAAGCTAGCACTAAACAAAATGAAAATAAAAAAATTTCAAATGATGATTCTTCACACAAACGACGGACGGTGGTTGGACTTAAAGATCTAAGCGGCTAAGGACGAAAATTACAAAAGTTGAGGAATAAGGTAAATGTTAGGGATTTGAATCCGTTTCTCACTACTTGCACTCTCTCCATAACCTCCAGCACTCATGGTGTAACAACGCTCGACTCAACCTCCGAACTTCGTAACTCTCTTGTGTTGATCCTCTCCTCTTGATTTATACTCACTTCCTAGGGTTACATGCGGGGCATAATCTTATGTCCGCATCCCTATGATCCTTATCATTCTCTTGAGGCTTGCATCCTCGAGTGTGATCTTCGCTAAGTATTGTCATTTTATCTTGCCTTCCACCAACGCGTCGCCTCGCCAGCATACTGGTCTTCTTGCTCACGAGTCTTCCATACTTCAACTACCACCACCAATGTTCAACTTCAGCTTCTTTCTCATCATTCCCTACTTTTCTGCGCCAAATTCATACCTTTCTATGCAGATTAAATCAAGGTTTCCTCATTTTAAACCGGTATTAATGGTCGTAATCTGGCCTAATCAGTGTGAGTGTATTGGCGCATTGTTTGTTAGTGTTTATTAATTTGCAAAATTTGTTTATTAGGCCAGGGTAAAAGAGATTGTAGCAGAGAGAAGGTGCAAATTTGAGCCAGATTTATCTTCGTAAGTTGGTGGGATGACGACCTGACAAGAAGCTGAGGATGCTTGGCACTAGTACCTTGGCACGGAGCCTCATATAACTTTCCAAACCTCCACCAAAGGTAAAGTGTTAGATGTATATGCACCTCACACAACTTAGACGTGAACAGGTAAGCTCGCCACCTAACCTCAATTACATCAATATAATCTAAATAATTCTATGGCAATTAAAATAAAAACCCGACTACTTAGATCAACGAACCTTGAATGCGAATGTCGTAGTCGGATAAATCTTGCACACATTCTTGCGAAACAATGATCAGGAATATGAAATAAGAGCTTTCTCTCATGTGTTGGGTGCCTTTCAATTCTGATCGCATGATCTCTATTTACATGAAAATACTTGTCTTAACCTTATAAGGATTTGATCGTACTTCGGATCTTCTTTATCTAGTTGAAGTATAATTGTAGTAGAAAAACAACTCCTAATCTAAATCAAAGTAGATACAAATTTATAAATACTGAATCTGGTGTAAATCACATAATACTGTTCTGGTAAGAATCTTATTCGCATAGGACTTTTTCTCATACTCAAACGCTTTGTGTTATTATGTTTCATCACTTCTGAAACATTGTGTAATACTTTTACTTTTAAGTTACACAAGAAAATAAACATTTTACATAATGACAAACTCTTGGAGTATATCCATACTCTTAGAAAACTTTCAATTTCACTGACGGGATTCAGATCAAAGTTTACAAATTTAAATTTATGAGACGATGAAATTTCACAATTAACACGTTGTCCTCGTTCAAATTGTACGACTCTCGTGGCAAAACCGCAGACGTTGTACCACTAAGTACTACACTATTGCCTGTTCTGTACTTGAAATAGCTATTGCTCATTCCACTATATATTTCTTCTAATATAGCAATTTAATTCTGCTTCAATCCATCTGGCACTTCTCCACTCTTAATTTGTGCATTCTGAGGTATTGCTTCTTCTTACATAGTATTATTTTTTTCAAAATGAAGTCTATTTCTATTTCTACTTCCTGTAAAAGAGCTTTATCATTTTTTATATACACACTTAAGTACAACAATGTAATTTACTATAGATTATATTTATGAACAAATTTAATTCTAACATGTTGAGATCAAATTAGCTTTTTTCTCAACATTTATTTTGATAGTATTATATCATCAGAATGTTTTACAAAAATACACACACTAAAGTTTATTAGCCACGATTTCATTTTTAAGTTGTCATAAGTCATATGACATGTGTAGTATACGAATTTCAAATCGGATACGTGATCTAGTGAAATAATCTTTACTATTCTTCACTTATATTTCTTTTCTTTTCTTTTTTAAGTATTCTTCACTTCTCTATCTATCTAAAATCTCAAAATAAAATCCAATTTTAGCAAGCTAGTTAGAAAGTATTAAAAAATCTACACGACACATCCTGTTCCACAGATAAACTAAAGATTTTTTGAATTCCTTTCGACGATATTAATTTCCCACCTCACATCCCTAAAACATCAAATTCCATGTCATTGGATAGAATCCAAAGCAGCCAATGAGATCACTCCTTGCACAAGATAAACCCCATTTCTCTATCCATGCATTCCTTATCTCATCCACAGAACACATACCACATACACTGAATTACCACCAAATATTTAATCCCACTTTTCCCTCATTCCATTTCTTGATTTCCCAGCACCCTCAAACTCCAATTCCCCATCAACAAAAAATGGCCGCCATCACCTCCGCCGCCGTTGCCATCCCATCCTTCACCGGGCTCAAGGCCGGCGCCTCCTCTGCCTCTGCCAAGCCCGTGGCTGTCCGCATGGCCGCCCCAAAGATGTCCGTGAGGGCCTCCATGAAGGATTTCGGGTTGGCGGTGGCCGCCACCGCCGCCTCGGCGATTATCGCGAGCAACGCCCTCGCTCTGGAGGTGACCCTCGGGAGCGACGACGGCGGCCTCGTTTTCATCCCGCAGAACTTCGAGGTGGCGGCGGGAGAGAAGATCGTGTTCAAGAACAACGCAGGGTTCCCACACAACGTAGTGTTCGACGAGGACGAGGTGCCTGCCGGCGTAGACGTGTCGAAGATCTCGATGTCGGAGGAGGATCTCCTCAACGCCAAGGGAGAGACATTCTCCGTAACGTTGACGGCGCCGGGGACTTACTCGTTCTACTGCTCTCCTCACCAAGGAGCGGGAATGGCCGGAAAAGTCACCGTTAAATAGACTCTGCATACCATCACAAATGCTGATATCAATCATCTCATTTTTGTATTTGAAGTGGGAAATAATAGATTATAGAACATTTGGTCTATGTATGAGATGCTCATGATGATGATTGCTGTGATTTGATGATCATGGTGTGCCTGTGTATTTATTCGACATTTCTTTAATCGGATTCTGTAAATTTTCTTGTTTTTTGTTGGAGATCGGCATTGATTGTGCTTGGTAAATCATAATTTGTCGTTTAGAAATTTAGGATATTTGTGTTTTGATAGGGCTGCTTAGAAATTTAGGATATTTGTGTTTGATAGGGCTGTTTAATTGATTTTCGGCTATCGGTGTAACCGATAATCGAACTAAAATCGGACGGTTACAGTTAACCGATAACTGCAAAATTGAGCAACTGTTCGTTCCTGTTAATAGTTTATAAATTCCTCGATTATTGATTCTAATCGGTCAGTTATCGGTTAATAATCGGTTAGGAACCAGATAACCAATTAAATTTTTATGTAATGTAATTGTAAATTATTAATTAATAATTATGTAATTCCTAATTTAATTAATAATTATGTAATCCCTAACACATTGCTGTCTAACAAAATTTTATATATAACTAGTCAAGAAATTTTATTGAAGATTAATATTACGGTTATTAGATATAGATTGAAATAGTTGAATATTGAGTTCTGGATTGATAGTTTAAATAATTGAGGTCATTTTCTTTAGTATAGGGGGGATATGCAGTTTATATTTTCCTTTCTGACATTAAATCAGTATTAATTTGCTGCAAATGCAATGATGAATTAATGAAGTTATATATTGAGAGATATGAGAAGTCAAAGAGTAGTCCATAGATTTTTGAATCATGTTAATTTTATTGTGAAGGTTTATATAATTGAGATTATTTTATTCTTCATTTAATTTGTAAAGCGAAAATATATATTCTCCTACAATTTAAATTTTATGTGAGCCAAACAAATTTTTAGCTCAAAAGGATGATTAATTACTTTCTATTATAACATTCGATCTTTATGGCTCATATTAGCTCAATCACAAAATTTACAACAAGAAGAATGATATCTACAACATTGAATATTGCGAGTAACACTTGCTTGATAGTAATTGTTTAATTTTTATCACAAGAATTCAAAAAACTCTAAAAAAATTACATAATCTCAGCAACCAAATAACAAAATGTGCTGCCATGTTTGTTGTTGTTGCTGCTGGACTATCATGATATGTAAACAAGTGTGTTTGCTTTTATTTCAGTTGGAATTTGTTGTTTTTTTATTTTGTGCATGAAGTTGATAAATACAGATTAGTGGCTGAAATGTGAAGTTTTGATGTTTGACGATAAATTTTATGTTTATAATAAATATAAAAAGTGCATGTGGCTTTGTGGATAAATTGTTTGTAATATCCAATTGGTTAGGGGTTCAAACCTCACTAGAAACAAATTGAAAATTTTAATTTATGTTGAAACTGAATATCCGGTCGGTTATAGCGGTTGATTTTAATTGATTAACTGTTTCAGTGCAGTTTCGGTTCCTCTCTTGGGACTTCGATCGGTTCGGTTAACCGGTCAATTCAGTCCGGTTAGAACCGAATCGGCTGAATAAGCAGCCCTATGTTTCGAATGGAAGATATTAGTGTATTTTTTAGAAAGAAAAAGTGATTTAATGTAAGAATCTTGCAAATCGAACATGAAAAGTGAAACTGATAAAACTCATAAAAAATCCTCGACTACTAAAATAGAGGAATTAAGAAAAGAGAAAATCCACTGATATATCTGATGCTATAAGTTATAACGTCTTTTTTGGAATTTATCGTCTACTAACATTTTTCATAACTAAAAACCCGATTTATTAAAAACTATACAAATTAATTTAACATTGGTCCAACTTTTGCAGCACTCATAAAATGACGAGGTGGGCTAGCTGGAATGAGAATAAAAAGGGAAGTTGAACGAAGAGCATGCGACTCAAGCGGCAACATTAGGTCGAGTGAGTAGGTAAAGATGGTATCACAGATAAAACAATGTTCAATTTTCTAACATTAAATTTACCTAAGATTATTTGAGAATGATTTTTCCAACGTATCTGAAATTAATTTTGTTTATAAAAGGGAGATCAAAATTTATAAAGTAAGACTAATCTTAACTAGTATTGTCCCGTAATTAAGTACACTACAATAAAATGTTCCACTAGTAACATAATTTTTGAAGAATTATCAATGTCACTGAATAAAATTGTGATATGTTGTAGTACATGTTGTTGTTGGGTAACTATTATGCGTATCACAAAAATAAAGACATGTCACTAAATTTAGTGACATTTAAAGATGTAGCAAATTTTGTAACTATAAAAGTGTAGTTATATTTGTAAGATATAAAAAAGACAATCTATTTATAATTACTTATTAGAAAAATTAGTTTTGTTAATAATAGAAGTAATATAATAAAATTTTGTGTATGTGTGTGTGAGAGAGAAAGAGAGAGATTGTTTGTGTGTGCGTGAGAGAGAGAGAGAGAGAGAGAGAGAGAAAGAGAGAGAGAGAATTGTGATATTTTATGTGTAATAAAAATATTTTGTGATAGTTTAAGATGTCGTAATATTTAGTTACATGATTAGAGTCACAAAATTTTGTTACGTTTCTAAATGTATTAAATTTTATTAAAATTTTTATGTATCACAAAAATTTATAGATACATATTTTAGTGTAGCTAAATTTTGCTACATCTAAGATTTTGAGTGTAGCAAATTTTGTGACACTTCTCATGTGTCATTAAAATTATTCACTATTGGATATTTTTATTGTAGTGGTATTGGATCGAATTCATCCAACCGTAAACTACATATTATAAAACTAAATCCCATCCCATAACACATTTTAATATACTAAATTTGGAATATAACAATATATGTTTCTTGAATGAAGACGAATTGAGCACTTTGATCAAGTGTGCTCCCGTATGATGCAACCCAGTGGTATCATTTGTCAGCCTTTTGATCACTAACCTAAGGAGGAAAAAAAAACAAAAAAAAACTTAGGAAAGTCTGCGTACCAACAAAAAACATGATTTGAAACAAACTTTTGAATTCCTTTGACGATGTAAGAATCCTACAATACAAATGAGACCTGAATCCGGTTGAGCTCGTATGAAGAGACACCAGATTGGCAATAATGTTACGTAAGACTGATTCATACAGCATGGGGAAAAACTGCCTTTTAAAAGTTCCTGACATGTACATATATCCTAACGTTGTACTTAAAACTCCAAACCCTTTTCTTAGGGTGGTTCAGATTCAACATGTGTACAAAACTGTGCAAAAGAAAGTGTAAAAATGTGTGCTGTTTTATGTAGTCAATGCATCAGGCAGGCTGCTCGGCGCACCTAGTACCTTACCACCGACGTCGGGGAAGGTCTCCTGTCCGGGCAAAGGTTTTACCTTTCCGCTGGAATCTATTCTCACTGGATATTTCAGGATGTGGCCTTGTAATGGAGTGAATTGCTCTTTTGTGTATCGCTTCCAGTTATCTTCTGCGATGCCATTGACGTGCCTAACGCACTCCAAGCTTTCGGGTTTCTTGAAGCACTCCTTAATGGTTCCTAGGTGCTCTGCCCAGAGTGACATTCTATAGCCATATACCTGAGAAATGCATGTATGATTTAGTCAGGTATACGTAGGTTAGATGAATTTTGTGGATTATATAAACATAAAAGGAAAAATACACTAGTTTACACTAATAATATGGTTTTGCAATAGTGTTAGATCAATAAATCATTAATACGTTATTGAAGTCCAATAAATTAGATCTTTTTCAGTTTTGCTCGAAAGTGATTACTTCTGTCGTCAGAAAGCACAGTTGGCTATACTGGAGATGACATGCTATTTCCAATGTGGATGAAAGGGTACCATTTCGCGTTTGAGGTGAACCACAATTATAGTTTAGAAACTTTTTTGCTAACCTGGCCACATGGATGTTCCTTTCTCTTGCTCCAGGTGTAGTGAGGCTGATAAGCGCCCATGGCTATCTCCGTATCTCTCGAACCAGCCATAGACCGTTGGTTGATGTTGGCCGAACCGATTATCACATACTCGTCATCCACTACCATTCCCTTGGCATGCACGTATATCATGAAACGCCCATATCTCTTTGCTGGTAATTCCTGCTAGATGTTCTATTTCAGTTGAATCTAAAACTTTTCTTGAAATAATGGGATGTTAGGAGCATTACCGCATTTCTATTGAATGAGGTCTGGCAGCTCATATTTGGTTCCTCTTCTTCAATGTGATCTTCTCGGTTGCCAAGACAATAGAAATTTAGATAGTCAGTTGGGTGAGCGTCAATTTGAGTGGCCTTGATTTCTTGAGCAATAATATCGTACATCATCTGCATTGTTTGCCCCTAAAAGAGTGGAAAATCAACGGATGAAACATCATAACTGCTAGAGTTATGCATAGATATAGAATAGATGTAAAGAACCAAGATAGCTAAAATGAGAAACTACGGGAATCTTTTTAACTGTAAACTTACCTGCCAATAAAGGATTTCTTGTACAGAGGCACTACTAGGAACACCCTCTGGCCACATGGGGATGACAACATAGACAGTAAATCTCTCGTTCGCCCTTATTTTACTGGCAATCTTTAGTGCGAGTTCAATAGGAATTAAGTTGTCCGCACCTAAGCAATAGCAAAATGACATCGTGTGAAATTAACCACAAGATAAAGGTCTCCAAGACTTGTCAATGTAACAGAAATTATCTAAACATCACTCTCATAGTATCTAAATTAGACACCTAAGCTGAATCAGCTAATTTACTTGAATGTGCTTGGAATCAATTCATGCTATAAAATATGAGTATTCAATTAACGTAAATTCTACCTGCGCTTTTGTAGTTTGGCCAAGCATAGGATGATCCAATGAAATATTGATTTTCAATGTATATAGAGTGTTGAGCAGATCTTATCGCCTGGATATATGCCATTTGAATGCTTTTATCTATGACCAAATTCTTGGCGCATACTAGGTTCTACAAGAAAGAGAATTTTAAGGTTCATATTTGTTGTCGTAGTTGAAGGAATATAATAAGCTAAGTTCTTGCTACTTAAAAAGCCTCTGTAAAATGAAATGCTAGAAAACAAACATGGAAGTTTAGGCAATACTTGTTTCTTAGCTGCATGGACATTTTTGGGAAATCCTTTAAGTGATCCCGAATCTATAGATCGGAAAACCTGCGACATCAAGATAACCGATCGAGATCAACTTTTATTGACCTCATTTGAAATAGAAAAAGGGAGGAAAGAACAGTGAAGTCTTTGAACCTGAACGTGCCAGTTTTCTGGATCATCTTCCTCGGTAACCCATAATGAAGGATGATCTCTTGGAACATTTTGGGAGGGACTATTTATCCATGAAATACGTTCAATCTTAATTAAAGCATCATCATGCCAACGCGATATTTTTTTAAACCGCCTTCCAAACTCAGCCCATTTGGTGGCTTTTCTCCACCTTTGCTCAAAGTTCATGAGCACATCATAAGCAGCCGGCCCTTCAATTTTGCAATGTAAATCGTGCCATGGTTGTCGTGGAGCCTTCTTTCCTGGCTATTTGAGAATAATGGTTATAAAACATTGTACGAAATTATACCAGGATGGAACTTGAGATATGCATCTCCGAGTGTTCGTTCACAACAAAGACAAATGCATTGTTGATAGTATGAAAAAATGAGCAGTTGACTTACAGGAAATGCAGGATTATGAAAATCATCCTTAAAGACTGTGTCGAGGTCACCAAATAACCGATGCTGAGGAGTATCATATCGCCCATCACACATGTCTAGACCGCCAAGAAATGCAGTTATCTTTCGGTTATTGCCGTGGCCTTGACTATCAACAATCACACATTTCTGATGGTGAGTATAAAGAGTTCCGACAACCTGAATCAAACACAAGAATCTGCAATTTCTCACTGTCTAATCTCTATCAATAACTAAACTTTTTATGCAAATGAGAAAGAAACATTGCAAAAGGTCTTGCTTTCTTAATGCTTCTGTGACCAAAAGATACAATTATCTCTTAAGCATATCTTTGATATGTTCTAATCTAACTGTTGCAAACAATAGTAACAATGAGATATAGATTTAAGAGATTATTAGTGTGAGGTAAAGAAGATCAATCTCGAGCATAGTAACTGAACAAGAAGTGTCCATTTAATGTTTATGGGTTTGGCAGTTCTACTAGTTTGACTATTGCAAAAGAATGGGACTCATCTATAATAGTGTATAAAATTATTCACAAATCAAGTTTTCGAACACAAAGCCACTACTTAAAGCACAATCAATTACATAGAATAAAGCATGCCTGTTGCTTGAAAATGCTAAGCTTACTGCTCGCATAACGCGGGGCCAGAACACATGTAACAGAGGAGTGCTTGAAAAACTTCCGAGTTTCTTCATCATGAGTTTGCATCACCCCTTCCTACATCAAAAAATAGGCTATGTGAGCTAAAGGACTATATCTAAGCCTATCATTAGTTCTGTTTTCTGTTAATATAAACTATTTACTCCATTTTCAAACAATAACGAAACAGATTAGCTCAAAACCAAGGTAGATAACAAGAAAATCCCTTCAGAATGCTGCCATTTTTTAATTTTTGCAAAAGGAAAACAACACCAAAGCTTGGTTCAACTCTCCAACAACGTTGTTGCCTGCACGAGGCAATATGAAAATCTTTCCCCAGGCCTTCCTAATCACTTCATCGCATCTCAAAAGTTATACCTTAATCTACGGATAATCAGAAACAAAACTCTCATCATCAACTAATGTACATTACAAAGAACACAACAAATTTAAAGCTGCATTTTCTCACCGTTTCAATAAAGAACTTGCTATGGGACGTCTTGTCATCCCAAACCAACAGCAACACCCTCACCCCTTCTTGAGATTTGTATTTCAGTAAATCTCCCAAAGTCAAGTTGCCACCATTTGGCAATGGCCTGGTAGGCTCTCTCACCAACTTCACCTTATGAAAAATTGACCAGCCCACAATATACACCAAGTGATGCGCCTCCAATATTGCATGGCATATGTCCTCCCAACATTTATCGTGCTCAAAGTTGTTCCCGCTGGCCAGCTTGATATCGGGCAGCATCCCATCAATCACATGCGCGTCTTGGTAGAGTGTCACCTTCCCCCCATGCCGCGATGGGAAGTAACTCTCTCTCAAGCTGTAATCCCCTGAAATGCCTTCTTGGTAAAGGGGATTCTCGTGGAAAGGGGTGAACTTTAACCGCACCCTAATTGCACAATCATGTTTCGGAGGCTTCCCATATGATCCTACAATCGGAAACCATTCATCTACCAGCTCCCCTGAAACAATTCTCTCAGCTGACACAGAGGCAACGCCAATGAGGTCGGCGCCAAACACGTCATTGTCCTTCACTTGGAACTCAACCTAAATCACCATGGTAAATAAATCTGCACATTCTTAATTTTCCCAAACATTTTGAAATTCTCATTTATGATAATAAAAATCTCAAATTGAAAAATCCATTTTATCTTCTAAATTATAGATCTATGAACCCCAACACATGCAAGTCAAGACAACAGATTAATATTGAAGTTTTTTTAAATACAGATTGAATGCATTCTGACGTTATCAAATGAAATTCAACAAAATTTCCAAATCAAATAAATATCAAACTGAAGAATAATGTTTGAATGCATTAATGAGAAACCTGAGAAACCGGATGAGCTAAGGGGATCTTAAAATGCTCATCCCAAACCGGATCCTGCGAATTGGCGAGGACGCGGGTGCGGGCGACGACGGCGCCGCCGAGGCTGACGGTGACGTAGGGGTCGCTGGTGATTATCTTGCGGTGGTGATAGCGATCATGGCGGGTGTTAGTGTTGAAGGGCCTGCGGCAGTCGAATGCAGTGAGGAAGCGGCGGAGGCGCTCCGAGACCAAATCCATATTGGGCAGGCACCGAGCTTCTATGATTTCAAGCTCGAGGTCGCCGTGGAGGCAGATGACCGTACCGTTGTTTCCGGCAACCTCGCCCGCCATTTTGTGTTGTCGCGCGTGGCGGCGGGAGAGGTGGCGGTGGTGGAGATGTCTCCGCCGCGGCGCGGCAAAATGGCGGATCAAACAGTGGAAATTTTTTTATGGGGAGAAAAAAAATAGTAACTGAAATTTTTGGAAGGATTGTTGGTTGGCAAATCTTTTATAGCAAGTTGTGGGCGGTGGGAAAAGGACAAGTGGGAACCTAAAATTTGAATATTACTAACTTTTTGTAATAATCTGAGCTGGCAACTAATACATTTTTTCTCTGTTATTGTTTATTTAGTAGTTGAACATATAATTGGCAAATGTTTTAATTTTTAAGATAAAGAATCTTCTTACTGCCTCAAAAAATGAAAATGAAAAAGAATCTTGCTAGGTTTGTGTGTCGATATAATGCATGTATAGTCATATAGAAATTCTTGATATTCGCTCGTTGAGACACGTACAATGATTTTACCTCTTTGAGTAGTGACACAGTTTTGAAATAATGAATCTTGGTGAATGGGCAGCACATAGATGACGTGGCGAGGGGGCGGTTATCTTGAGATTTGATGACATTGAATAGATAAGTATTAGGTTGCTTGGGTTTGAATGCAAGACACGAGATTTGGTGATTTTTAGGTGGCTTTTTTTAGGGTGGGGGCTTGCATAGCGTTTATTTTGAATTGTTAGTCTTTATTTGATGCTGCCTTGTGTATAAAAATGCCTAAATGTTGGTTACGACATAGTAATACAAATTCATTTACTTCAATTAATTATGCAAATATTGTTACTTTAATTGCAGCATCACTGCTAGTCATTATTGTTGAATGATACAGAGGATATGGTGATTAGATTTAGAGCAGAGGAAACTTGTATTGTTTTATTTTCTGTATATTTGTCTCTATTACAATGTCATCTCTTATGGAGATCTATAGGAACAATGTAAGGAAAGCAATAAATCTAAATATGGAGTAATCAATCTTCTCCGAATTTCTTTTCTTCATTGATTCTTATTTCCTTCTAACATTTCTAACACTCCCCCTCAAGTTGAGCAGTGGGATCCCCTATACTCAACTTCCCCAAGACTTCCGAAAAACTTCTAGCGTTAACAGCTTTAGTTAGGATATCTGCCGGTTGGTGTTCTGATCGTACAAAGGGTAGTTCAACAATCCCGCTTTCAAGTTCCTCTTTGATGAAGTGTCGGTATACTTCCACATGTTTTGTCCTATCATGTTGGACCGGGTTTTCGGAGATACTGATTGCCGCTTTATTATCACAGAACACTTGACATTTTCCCACAGGAGGAAAGCCCAACTCATTTAGCAATTTTCTCAGCCACAATATTTCGGTCAGCCCGCTCTTAATCCCTCGAAATTCTGCTTCAGCACTAGATAGAGCAACAACCTTTTGTTTCTTGCTTGTCCAAGTGACTAGATTTCCTCCAACAAATGTGAAGTATCCTGCTGTAGACCTCCTATCAATTGGGTTCCCAGCCCACTCTGCATCAGTATATCCATGTATTTCCAGATGCCCATGTATTTCGAATATGATTCCATGTCCTACTGTACCTTTGAGATATCGAATGATTCTCATTGCAGCTTCCATGTGTTGTATCTGGGGTTGATGCATAAATTGACTTACAATACCAACGACATAAGCAATGTCTGGTCTGGTATGAGATAAGTAGATCAGCTTTCCCACCAACCATTGATACCTTCCTCGATCAGTCAACTTTGCCCCCTCTACTATCTGTAAACCATGATTCAGGGCAACAGGAGTGTCCACCGGTTTACAGTCTAGTAACCCAGTTTCAGCCAGAAGATCCAGAATATATTTCTTTTGTCGTAGAAAAATCCCTTTCTTGGACCTCAGCACCTCTATTCTAAGGAAATATTTTTGAGTTCCTAAATCCTTCATCTCGAATTCATGTAATAAGTTATGTCTCAAGTTCATGATTTCCTCGGTGTCATCCCCTGTAATTATCATATCATCTACAAAGATGATCAAACAAGTCACTCGATCCCCTCTTCTCTTTAGGAGCAACGTATGGTCTGAGTTACTCTGTTGGAACCCATATTTCACCATAGCATCGGTGAACCTTCCAAACCACGCTCTTGGTGACTGTTTTAGTCCATACAAAGTTTTCCGTAGCCGGCAAACTTCACCATTTTTGAATTCTGCGGAGATGTCCGGGGGTGCCTCCATATAAACTTCATTTTCTAATTCTCCATGCAAGAATGCGTTGGTCACGTCAAACTGGTGGAGTGGCCAGTCTCGGTTTGCAGCGATCGAGAGAAGAACTCTGATGGTGTTCATCTTAGCCACCGGAGATAAGGTTTCTGAATAGTCAACTCCATAAGTCTGGGTGTAGCCTTTTGCAACAGGGTGCGCCTTGTATCGCTCTATCGTGCCATCAGATCGGCGCTTGATGGTAAAGACCCACCTACATTCAACTGGTTTATTTCCTTTGGGTAGTTGGCACTTTTTCCATGTATGGTTTCGTGCCAGAGTATCGATCTCTTTCTTCATTGCTTCTCTCCAATGCTTATGTTTCATGGCTTCCTCAGCAGAGTGAGGAACTCCATCTTCTTCATAAAGGGCTGCTTCGAAGGCTCGTGCTATTTCAGATAGACATCTCCTAGCAGAATTTACAATAGAATACCTGGATCTTTTCCCAGTTTGCTCCGGGGAATATCTCCTTGGAGGGACCCTACGATTGTTTCTTGGGGGTCGCACATACCGTCCTGTATCTCCATCAATGTCATTTTCTTCTAGATCGCCAGTTCTGGTTTCAACACCATCGCTTTCCCTGTCCTCATTAGTATCAGAAAAAGGAATATTTTCAACTTCAGAAGTTCTTACCTCAGGTATCTGGATGGGGGATGTTGATGTTTCTGGGTTGGCACTGGGTTCGGTAGGTTGTATAGTTTCTGATGGCTCGGTGGTGCTGCTTTGAGCTTTGTCTGTTGGTCCCGCCTCTGGATCGAGACTTGGTACTGGTAGCCAGCTTAGGGGGTCACTAGTAGTCCCACTCTCCCCCTGATCACTAAGGTGGTAGAAGTACTCACTTTCAAGGAAGTCACAGTGCATTGTGGTGAACATATGACGAGTTTTAGGTTCATAACATCTATAACCTTTTTGATTAATACCATAGCCGACAAAGACACACTTAACAGCACAGGGAGAAAATTTTGCGCTCACTTTTTGGGATATGAACAAACACGGAGCAACCGAAAATTCATGGAGGAAGGGTAAGAGCAACGGGAATCTGTGATCGAGTGGAGAAAACTTGGAGAGGGGTTTCGAGGTTCAAAATTTTAGTAGGAGACGGTTGAGTAGATAGACTGCAGTCGCTACAGCCTCAGGCCAGAACGTGTTTGGGGTTTTAGACTCGATTATCAGGGAGCGAGTCATTTCAAGGAGGATTCGATTTCTACGCTCAGCAACTCCATTTTGTTCTGGGGTATGGGGGCAAGTGGTTTGGTGTAGTAACTGTAACACCCCTTACTCGATATGTAACACCCCTTACTCAGTAGGTTTCCCCACCGAATAAGTGATGTCAAGGTTGGTATCGCGGACACTCAGACCAAATTTTTCTTTTTATTTTTCTGAAATACACGCACATAAAGTAAATTAAACAATATTATATAACT
>JAYDZE010138136.1:0-22821 GCA_034509125.1 Monilaria moniliformis
CTGCAAAAAACAATTAACTCGATCGGGAATATTGTTACAAATCTATTGAACATATTTAATTAATTATTGGTAAGATGGTGGTTGTTAGTCTAGCAAGTTTATCACTCTATTATATTATACATTCTCATTTTTTTCCTGCTCAGTTGCAATAGTTTTCAAACCACACCGGTGAAATAATCACACTTGGAATAGTAGGTGTGATAGACTCGTACCTATAGAAGTCTTGGTGAGATTCGAATTTGAGACATTTGACTTCAAGATAACATTTAATTATCAGACCATTCCAAGATGACATATTCTCATTTATTTGTCCTTTGTGGAGAGGGAGAGAGACGTGGTGAAAGTGTGACCGAAGGTGAACAGAAATAAAATTAAAGAACATACATTGCAAACATTGCAGGGTAAGAAGAAATGGTGATAAATTAATGAGAGGAGTGGGAGTTATGGGGGCATGAATGAGAGAGGTCCTTCTGTCATGATATAACAACACAACAATTTGGTCCTTCTATTCCATTACCAACATCGAACGTGCTCTATCTGAATACTACTCCCTCTTCTTGATTGTAGATTTTTGTGTGTTTGAAAGATTGAAAATAATTCTTCATTCTCGTAATAATTAAAGATTTTGTGTAATTTAAATCCTTTCTATATATATGTAGCTAGTAAATCATTAACAAAGTAATATGACATTTTTCAAAAAAGTGATAAATATTGGGACAATTTCATATTTCTTTTTTTTTTCCCCCAGCAATATTAGTGTACTGAGTAAAATTCATATTAGCTCAATCATTAAAATTATACGATTTAACGGATCCTTTGCTGGAACGATCCATCCGGTCTCAACATAACCAAGCCCACAATGGAGCCCGCTCATGGGAGATAATCTAGTCCGTTAATACTAAGCCCTAGAAGAAGCGACTACCTGACAATGAAATCAAAAAGAGTTGTGGGAGATCCGTTCTGGAAGAATTGGAGCAGTTATGATTGAAACGCACGTTCTAAAGAAACCCTAGCCGTCGTACATCTGTCATATATTATAACTCTACTAGGTTAATCCAAGAAACAAGCAGTCGTACTCTCCTGCACTCCCATACAATCTATGTCACGATCCCTTACTCTCCCATCCTCTGTTCTCCTCCAACCTCCGCGCTCCCAACTCTCGAAGGTTTCGATCGTCCGATTAGCCCAGACGACCATCACCTCTCTTTTTACCGCAATCAATTGGGCTCACTCCGATAAAATAGAACCACCCGATCGATCAAATAATCCATTTACCATTGCTTTATTTACCAATTTTACCTTATGCATTTTTTTACGATTATTGCGTCGCTTATTCTTAACTCTTTTACTGACTCGAGCGTCGAAGGCCCTTTCATCGACAACCCCAATGATACTCTTAGGAGAGCTCTAACATTGCTTGTGGTTTCAGGTTGATATTATCCGTCGAGTAGAAAGTTACCGACATCAATTTCATAATTGTTGGATTCACCTCCTAAATTACTAATCGGCAGAGATAATAAATCAGTATCTAGGAATCGAATGTTTGATGCAATAAAATTGTCCACCTCATTTCTACAAATAAAAGTGTGAGGACTTTAATTCAACATGGCCTCGTATTTCCCTAAAAATGGTATCAATTTCAAAACAAAACTGCATGGTCGAATAAAAAAATGAAAAGTACAAAAATATAATTGTAAGGAAACTATAGGCGTGGGCCAAGAGTGAAGGCTTTCCTGAGGGCTTTGGCCCAAAAACTATAATGGAGGGTCTTCCTAATCCATTTTGCTTGGTTAGCCGAAATTCTTTGTCTCCTTTGGGAACTTGTAATTATAATAATCATAATGGTTAATTGATTATCTTAACACAGTTTTATCAAATCTTTTAACACGAATTTTAAATCTTAACAGGAAATTAGGTGTAAGGGGATTGATGAGTATATAAAACAAATTTGACGATGTGCGCAGCCCTGTTGCATTTCCAGCTGCTCCTTCGTTATCTTTTCTCTCTCTCTGTCTCAGTTCTGTTTACCTTCTCCCTCCGCAGCTCATTCTGCATTCTGTATCGGTGGTAAGACTTCTACTCCCCCCTCTCCAATCTTATGAATTGAAAAAGATGAATTCAAATAATCTAATCAAGGATTGCTGATTTCAAGTGAAAATCAATCAACGACAGCTACTCGACTGGATCAGTTAAGATTTCGTTGATTTCTAAGTCATTGTTGATGAATCAGAAGAGGGGTTGAAGCTTTAGGTGATTTATTATTAAAAGCCAACATCTTGTGAAGACGGGAGTAGTCTGGGGAATAATGGAAACAAGTTCCACAAATTGCAGTTTTGTAGTCACTGTAGATTATTATCCGTCTTAAATTGGGGCCACGATGAGTAGAGAATTGAATTCGAATGGGGACGACGCTCAAGTGTCGGGAATTCACGATGCTGCCGGCGCATTTGTGAGCGGGTGGATGTATGTGAATCAAAGCGGCCAGATGTGTGGCCCTTATATCCAGCAACAGTTATACGAGGGTATATATTCTGGTTTCTTGCCTGGGGAGCTCCCTGTGTATCCGATTGTCAATGGGAATCTCCTCAATGCAGTGCCCCTCAGCTACTTTAATCAATTTCCCGACCATGTTGCCACTGGTTTTGTCTACTTGAATGTGAGGGAGTCTACGAATGATGCCCAAGGCTCCATCCCCAACAACAGTGATGCAGATGAAAAGTTACCTCTGGTATGTGTGGAAAAGAGATGAAGAATTTTGTTGTTAAACCTTGAGATTTGTAATTTTTGACATGTTTATTTGTGCTGACAGACTGGAGATGATGAGTCTTGTTGGTTTTTTGAGGACGGCGAGGGTAAAAGACAGGGACCACACTCGCTTAATGAGCTTTACTCCTGGTGTCACTATGGATATATGAAGGACCCTGTGATGGTAACTAACTACTATCTTGATATTGGAATGATTATAGTCACCTACTTATGAAGGTTGTTTTCCATTTGATGAGATGAATCAATCAATCATATCAACTTTCAGACTACTCTGCTATATTTATGCATATGTGTGTGATTACTCGAATGGATGTATGTGTCTGTGTGGGAGGGACAATAGAGTGTTCCAGATAAAGAGAGAACTGCACTATTTGTTTTATTGTTCTCTGCACATTTATCATAGTTTCTTGATTGGTAATTAAATTAGGAAGTTATAAATATGACTGAACTATGGAGGTTGCTACTGGTTGTATCACTGCTGCGATCAGAGAGTCAGAAAAGTTATTTTGCTACAATATTATGGTCGTTCCATTTTGAGAAGGAAGACTGATGAAGCACCCCTTCTCTTGGATCATCTTCATTCGAAAAAGAAATAAAAGTAGAAAAAGTAAACTGAAGGAGAAATGAAGATCTTCTCATGTCTGCCTAACCTTTAGATTTTGTTATTAACTTGCTCGAAAGGTGGATCCACAATTTTTACCAAATACAACTTTATACAAGAATCTCTCTGATGCATGAGAACAATTGCAGCTCAATGGACATTTGAATTCCACTTGGCCTTCTTCTATACATTTTCTCTGCAAAGGCTTTTAAACTTCTTTGCTTGGTTTTAACAAGGAATTCTTAGAAGTGGTTAAATGTAGTAATTTTTGTGGCTCTTGTATTTGTTGTGGAGTTCTTAAATGTACTTCTGGGGCAGTTCTAAAACTGATTTTTCAGTTCAAGTTTAGCAAAATTACTCCCTCCAGACAAAGATTATTGGAAAAAGTGTTTCGCCCCTGTTTATTAAATGGGATAAATTGGTTACAATAATGCATTTTATCTAAGGGTATATTTGTACTAGGATGGGAGAACCCCCCCCCCCCCCCCGCCCCGGTCCCAAAAAATATAATCTAATTCACACTTTCAGACACATAAGTTTTTAATGTAATTGAAAAAGTAAAATTACTAAAAACTTCCTACTATAACCTTATTTACTCATCCAAAATAACAAAGATAGTTTATTTCGAAGCACATTAAATCGGGGTATATTGAGGAAACTTAACACTTTATTTGAGGTAAGTGGGCTATAATTTTGGGATGGACAGAAGAGGAATAGTTGACTATGTTTTTTAGGACAAGGGAGGGAGTAAAAATGGAAAAAAGAGTATTGGGAAGGAAAGCAGCCAATATATTTTCTATGAGTCATCTTAGCTGTTGAATCGTCCTTTCTTGTTACTCTCATGGTACGCCTTCGCAGGTATATCATGCTGAAAATAAGTATAAACCCTTGAATTTGGCAACACTGCTGAACACTTGGAGAAAAGCTAGAAATGGAGCTGTCACCACACATGATGACAATAATGAAGGCACTGGCTTAGCACTGAACTTGGTTTGTCAGATTTCTGATGAAGTTTGTTCGCAACTTCACTTAGGAATTATGAAAACAGCCCGCAAAGTTTTACTTGATGAGATAGTTGGCTCCATAATTTCTGATTCTCTTGCCACAAAGAGAACTCAGAAGAATCCTAAGATCACACCAGTCATTGAGTCTGTGAAATCTATTTCTTCAGACGGAAGAGTGTTAGGTACTCACACATCAAAGAAAAATGAGATGCAGCCTGAAAACCCTGTTGAGAAGGACTATGCCATTGGGGATGGAGTAGAAGTTGAGCATACTGTTGATAGTGAAATTTGTTATGGTGGTGAGACCATGAGACCTCCTCCTAGCATGAAATCAATTGGAAGTTATGAGAACTTTTGTGCTGCATATACAGTTGTTAGCAGGACACTTTTCTGTTCTTGCTTGGAAGTCATGTGGAATGCCATCTTTTATGACCCTGTAGCTGACTATTCATCTGCTTGGCGAAAGAAAAAGCGCTGGTATGATCATGTTTATGTTGCTGGACAAAGCATTCCATATAAAGAATACTCCCAGCCAATTGAGAAGCTACCAGCTGACTCTGTATGTATTGATATTTATCATATGTTTTGGTTTTAAGTCCTTGTAATGTGTAATTTTCTACAATTTGATTTATTTTCTGACAGCTAGTACACAAACAGGACTCCTCTAGCTCTGAGGTAGATTGCCCTCCAGGTTTTGAACCGGAAAGAATTTCAGTGGATGTAGAAACAAAATCACCTTCAGTTTTTCCACCCTCTGAAAGAGAGGAATCTTCTAATGAGACTCTATCGAGCAATGATACTTCTTATGATGAAATGGGAGCCATCTTGGAATACGTACTGAATGATCTTCATTCTTCCGCAAAGTTGTCATTAGTACATCACTTTTTTGAAAGATTTGTGGATGAGGAAGTGAAAGAAGTAATTGATTTTCCTCAAAATAGTCCAATTAATGAGGTAATTGTTTGAAGCTCTGTCCTTCTTTGGGTAACACAGACGTGCACGTGCACACATGCACATGTCTGTGTGTCCACCAATTCCTAGAAGAGCACATTCTCATGGTGCTTTGTTTTTTTTTTTTTCCTTTCTTGATATGTATGTAATCATATTTTAATTTTTAGTGCCAAATCCTGGCAGGTCACTTTCTGCTCGGCCCCTACATGGTCAGATGATCACCTATGTCCAGCTCAAAGTGAAAAGCATCCATTGCATCAAACTGTTGTTCTGAGTGATGAAGTTTCCATGGAAAATGTGCCCAAGGTTGCATTTCAGAAACTGCATATACATTTAGATGATCCAACTAGTATTGGAGTAGATGAACTATGCCCATTTATATCTGAAGAAGAGACAGTATTAAATGTTCCACTAGATTTCTCCAGGGTGGAATTTCAGAATTTGCCTGTGCATCTCGAAGATACTAGCAATGTAACAGTTAGTGATGAATTGCGGCCACCTAAATCTGAGGAATTGACCGAACATTGTGCTTTATCACCAATTTTCCAAGTAAAGGCATCTAAATTGGATGAGCATACGTGGAAAACCTCTTTGCAGGTAGCATTGATGATTAGTCGGTTGAGAATATATGACTCTGTCATGAGAACATTGAGACCTTTATATTCTAATGATGTCATTGAGAAAGCTACAACAGTGGCATGTTCTTTGAAGAGTCATGAATTAGGCAATAACGTGAGTTTCACAGTTCCAGATTAATCAATTTCTTAAGTTAATTGAACAAAGTAGATCTATTTGCTTAATGTATTTATTTTGCTCTATCAGGGATATGCAGATTGCATGGATATAGAAAAATCTTATGTTGCTGAGAGGTTCTCGGAAGCGACTTTACTAACTGGAAAATATGTATATTCTCGGAGGAGTAAGTTGGGCTGTAAAAGGTCAGACCCATTTTTCAAGGCTCTGATGGTGGGAGAAGATGATCATCCAAAACTAGCACCCAAAAGGTCAAGGAAAAGTCGTATCCATAAAAAATTAGATCAGGCTGCAGAAGTTGACACTATTGTTCCTAATTTAGAGAAAAAGGCCTCAAAACCTGACACTAATGTTAGTATACGTCGGGTAAAGGGATCAGCCCGACATATTCGCAGACAGACGTCCAATAAAGTTGTTTCTCCCCTTCAAGGTATTCTACATCTTTAATTCCCAAGTCTTAGAGATGGTGCTAAAGGTGTTTGCTGATTTCTTCATGAATGCTGACAAAATTATTTGTTTGAAGATGATTCAGGCAATAAGACAGAGAATCCTTCTTTTTCTACCGAGGACCACTATAATCTCAAGCAGATTACAAGTGCCTCAAAAGTACCAAAATGTTGGTCTCATAACTCGATTCTCTTAGATTCCTTTATTTTCTCTGAATTTCAGATTTATAAAATCAAATCAAGTTGTTAAGCAGTAGTCCATTAATCAAACGACTTTGTTATAAGTCATCTGATTGTGGTTATTCCCTGCAGCAAATAAGGTCTCAAAACTTAAAAGGAAGCATCTGAATGATGATACACAACATTCTCGATCTGGTAAGGTCCAGAAACTAGCAGATGGCACTCCAGAACAAGCAGGCCCTAAACAGGTTAACAGGCACCAGACCAAGAGAATTCAGTGTAGGACGGTGAGACCTTGTCCACAGTCTGATGGTTGTGCACGGACATCAATAAATGGGTGGGAATGGCGTAAATGGGCTTCTAAGGCTAGTCCAGCTGAAAGGGCTCGTGTAAGGGGAAATCATATCCGCGCGCTCTATATTAGTTCTGAATGTAGTGGAAATCATTCATCCAGTGTTAAGGGACTTTCTGCAAGAACAAACAGAGTCAAGTTGCGTAACCTTCTTGCTGCTGCAGAGGGTGCTGATCTTCTTAAAGCAACACAGTTGAAGGTAATTGGACGATAAATATTTGTGGCATTTCCTGAGTCCTGAGCCCTTGTATAAACAATAATTAAGACTTTCCCATGCCCAGGCCAGGAAGAAACGGTTACGTTTCCAACGAAGTAAGATACATGACTGGGGTCTCGTTGCACTGGAGCCAATTGAGGCAGAGGACTTTGTTATTGAATATGTTGGAGAACTTATTCGCCCTAGTGTAAGATTGCCATTTCTCTTGTTAGAAGGGGTGTGTCAATTGCTTTATTCATGGAGATGTGTTGGAACTTCGAGACAGACCTTAAATTCTTATCTGTGGAAATTAGCTTTTTCTTTGAGAGATTTTCACCACAGACGAGAAACCTTGATGAGAACACTCACTACTCTGATTAGTTTTCTACCAAAGTCCAAATTTTGGGATGTGAAAAGTGCACTATGGCACCATTATACTGTGGACAATATGAAATGTCTCTGTATTATGTCACTCTCATTTCAGTTCAAGTCTATTCTTTCTTTCTATTTAACACATTTCTTTTACTTGACTCTCTAGATATCTGACATACGCGAGCGCCAATATGAAAAGATGGGAATTGGGAGCAGTTATCTTTTCAGAGTAGATGACAGTTATGTGGTAAGTTACAGATCAATACTTGAATTTTCTGAGCTTAACAGCATAGTTATGATTAAACATCGTATTGCATATGTGCATAATTATGTTTCTTTCGCTATGCGCTTCATCCTTTGTTATAGATTTTTGACAACACATTTCATAAGTCATTATCTATTGTAAGTTTGTAACTGTTATCGTTACTTTACTTCATTGCCATATTGATTTCTGAGCTTTTCATTTCACCTTATCCAGCAGTGATGCCCTTTCACATTCATGTTTTCGTTAATTGATCCGTTAGGGCTTCCTCCTTCGTTGTTCAGTTAGGTCCTTTCAATATTTGCTAGTTTTCCTCTTTATCTGCATTGATTAATTGCTCAGTCTTAAGCTTTACATATGAAATGTCTTAAGAAGAATGGCATGATATTTATTTAGGTCCCAGTATGGTAAGATCGTAATTCACAGAGAGAAACATCATTGGATGCATATGCTTGCAGGTTGATGCCACCAAACGCGGAGGGATTGCTAGATTTATAAATCATTCTTGTGAGGTAACTATTGCAAAAGGTCATAAAATGTTGCATTGAGTCACTGGTGTGATGGAGTCACCCTAAATGAGACCGCATTGGTGTTTCCTTAATTTCAGCCTAATTGCTATACAAAGGTCATAAATCTGGAATCGCAGAAAAAGATCTTCATATACGCAAAGCGTCATATCTCTGCTGGCGAAGAACTCACATACAATTACAAGTTCCCGTTGGAGGAGAAAAAGATACCTTGCAACTGTGGTTCTAAGAGGTAAGATAAATGATATTAATTACTATATTCATAGGCTTCTATCCTTACACTTTGGAGTTGAAACTTTGCTCTAACAAGTGCAGATAAAACTGAACGGGCATTTGATTTATATGCCGACCGTGTTTTCTGTATTTTGATTTATAAGCAAATCTCACCGTAATGGGTTCTGGTCTTAGTTGTCTTGTTATGGTTGTGCCACTTGTTTGATGGCAAGACATGTTTGACTTGTTTAATCTATCATTGCTCTCATGGTTGAAATCCTTGAGGTATTAGGAATCATGTCATCCTGTTACAACCTGCTCTGTTGGTGTCAAGATAAACAACATATGATTTAGTAAATTCACTTCTCTGTTAACTGGACCTCCTTACTGATAAGGGTTGATTATGAATGTATTCATCAGCTAATATCTCAAAATCTCTGACATAATTAGGTTTTAGCAAATAATGTGATTTTGGATTTCGGATTTCGGATTTTGGATTCTAAAAGGATAGCTCAATTCCATTATTTGTGTTCTGAATAATTGTTCTGTGTCTGCTGTTGGTTACATGTTTACCTGTGATATGATGGCATCTCTGCGAACTGGCCTGCTAATAAACTATCTTGTAGGTGCCGCGGCTCATTGAACTGATGCTGGAGGAAATTTTTGCTGGTGTGCTGTAACCGTCAATGACTGGAATAACTTTGACGGTCTTCTGTTACCTGGTTGTGACATTTGTTCCTGGAAAATCCTTGGTAATTTCTAAGTCTCTTTATCCATTTTGAATTCGCTAGCTCATGCCCTTGTTCATCATGAGTAGAATGAACCAAAAGTTGGAGTTCAGCATCTTTACCCTCTTCGCTTTGAGGGCTTATTTCCTGCATGTGATGAGGCACCATAGATCATAAACTACAATATTTGTTTGTTGTTCATATTAGTAAGGCACATGCATTGCAAGATTGCGCAGCTTGCGCTCTAGCTGAAATTACACTTTGAAGCTACAGCTTAGATAAACCATACGACCCTTTCACACGAGGAGCTACAACTAACCTATTTCATCCACCCCATTTTTTGAAGATAATCTGATATATAATTGACCGAAAAATGTGTCAACTAATGGTCATGTATATTCCATGGATTTGAATGATTGATCCTACTTATATGCTCTTTTCAGGCCATGAACTGCTTCAGCAGCGGTTACTTGGATCGTGTTCCAGGATCTCCATTTTGTGTCGGTAGTAAAAAATGATGACCACTACCAACTCAACCCATGTGAATATTCTTGTAGATATCTTGCAGATGAGTTTCTCCTCTTAAGAACTGAAAATTTGTTATTCTTTTCATTTCTTTCTGGAACAGTTTTGCGACCCAATTGTACAAAGATACTGATAAATTTTCAAATATTCCATAACTTATATAAAAAGCATTTTTTATAGGAGCTATATAACATTCTGCCATAAATGGGCAGTTGTGCTACATCATGCATATTAATGCCTTCCTTAAAAACCAATGTTCTAATAGATATATTTAAATAGAGATGGCAGTCTGAAATTATACCAATCAAGTAATTGTATCTACGTTTTACAGCTTGTTCCAGTATATTTATCAAGCTTATTCAGCCCACCAATCTCTTGCATAACATTTGTCACTGAATTTCAATCATTAAGTGCAAGATCCTTGTATGACTACCTTTTATCTATGGATATTTATTTAGTTGAAATTTGCATGAGTCCAACCACAATGTGCCCAATTTCTTATGTACTTGTGATGAAGTGACACAATTGGTAATTTTCGAATATAATTTTTCGTTGCGAATCTTGATCGTAGAGGCTAAATTTACACACTAGCGTTTTGGTTGATTTAAAGAATGATTGGCAAGTATTTTTTTAAGAGAATGCAAATCCCAATTACTCTTCCTTTTCTTTTTCGCTTTGGTACTGCGCAGGGAGAAGGAAGTAGTCTGTATACACGCGAAACGCCTAGCAGATTTTTTGTCAAGACATGCTGGTATGTCTCTTTCTACTTCTTTATCTACCATAGCCAAACATTTTTGAAGTGCCAAATCATGCGTTAAACTGAGGGTTTAGGGTTTAGGGTTTCCGAGTCGCTTAGAACATCAAATGATGGTGAAAAGGGCCATAGAAAAGAGAGAATTTGGTGGTTTTTAGTACTAAGAGAACTCACTAACGCAGATTAACTATTAGGTTTACCCTCATAAGACTCAGTGACCAAGTATCGTCGATTGCTTATTCTAAGAAGCCACACAAGATAATGAATTTTGCAAGCGTTTGTTGCCTTCTTGGTCACATCATTATCCCACAAGATAAACACAAGCAGTCTAGAGTCGAGTATAATATGCAAGTGGAAAAATTAATATCTAAATTTCGTGAAGCAAAAACAACTCTTTGGGCCTTAGATATTTCCAAGTTTATTTCATTAAATCCTTACATATGTATCATTGGTTGCTAAATTTATGAAGTTTCATTGCCTTGGACTTCCAATCCTATTTAACCGAGTTTGTTTTACATTTTATGTCACCAATGTTGTATTACTGTTAACATGAGATTTCTTGAAGGCCTTGAAGAATCATTTAAAAGCTCACGGAATCAGTAAAACTCGATAAATTTTTACAAGGGTTTAGTGAAGAACTTGGAAATGTAGGTGCCAAAGCATCAATTTTTCCTTCCATATATGAAACAAGATCTGACATCAATGTATGGGATTATGGACCATGAGCGTTACAGCTTAGTGACATTTCTCTTTTTTGTAATGGTGAGGGACCAGGGTACAAATCCTAATCCCCCATGCTCCTACTAAAAAAAGTGAGTGGTTTAAGATAAATATTTATAATAACATATAGAAATATGTGCTAGAGAGTAATATTTCTGTCTAGTAGCTGGGTTACAACATGATCTCAAAAAGAAATATATTTCGAGGCAAAATGGGATACATCAAATATACTATAGCAAAAACCATTTATATTCATTCTTTTAACATATGAAAAATACCTATGGTTACGAAATTACCATTTATTACACAAATGTACGAATGTTTGTGTACGAACATTCTTGCAACTAGAATGGCAGCAGTGAGGGAGAAGTGCGTAGGTTTTAATTTAATTTTTTTCAATGAGGGTAAATTTGTCTATTCACATAAAAAAATGTGTAGTTTGCATATGTTTTTCTAACGGTAAGTGCAATTTGTCTTTTTATTATATTAAAATGGGTATTTTTTTATCATTAGCTATGTCTACATTTCTATATTAAATTATGATATAAGGTAACTTGGGTAGCAAATATATCACCAAAAATCTGTGTAAATTGTATATATGTGACACTAAATTTTACTATGAATTTGAGATATTGGTTTTAAAAAGAAAAAAAATTATATTGCCAGGAATACGTATGGCATGGTGGTTCAGGCCAGGATTTTTTTTTTTCTAGATATTGACTGTCAAAAAGTGTGAATAATTGTTTGTGTTTCTTCATTCAGTAAATCTGAGTGTTGCAAGCATTAATTCAACTAGACTATAACACGTTCTACACACACTCGTAGTGTTATAATGTTTCATGTCTTCAATTATGATAGAGATGTACAGGGTTGTCTATCAAAATACATACTATATTTGGTGAAAGACGAGATAAATCACAAAATGGAGAATTTGATTCATTGATGACTTGTATTTCAAGTGATAATAAGCAGAACAATGTTGAAAAACTCGAGAGATTAATGTGTAGAAATCACCATAAAGTGGACTATGCTATCCAAAGTTCAATTCTTGGCAATGGATGTTTTTGGCCGACCTTAGCTCAAATGGGAGAGTAAGGAATAGCTGCATCAGGATTTAACACCTGATGACGCCACATCCTTGGGTTGTCGGTTCGAATCCGGCAGGTCGGAATTTGTGTTGCTTTTTTTGTGTGTGCTCATAATCTACCATTTTCTTTGCAAATGATCTCTGTTATTGTCACCAACAGAAGATGATTATTCGATGACTGGATGTGAAAGAAAAAAGACTTGGCCTCTTTAAGCAAGTAACTCTATGATATGCTTTTGCTGGATCCAAAGAGAGAGAGAGAGGTCTTGTATTTGATAGAATTTGTTATGTGCTCAGTTTTGTATTTGATCAAATCTTCGTATATGAACTGCTATTGAATCTACGTAACGAAACTCACCACTTCCGAAATCCTCAACCAATCTCGTGAAATGCAGATTTTATTTTTTATTTTTTTGTAAATAGACTTAATTTCTGGAGCTTTTATTTTATTAAATTATATAAGTCAATTCTTGACGCGTTCCATAGAGATAATTACATAACATTAAAAATGGAGTTTAGAATAGTCTTGTTGCTGCACCAATAATCGAACTTCCACGGATACTGATTGTAAATACATACAGCAAACACGCGCACACATAACACATATCTATGAAGATGCCAAGTTTCATTACTCGGAAGGAAATAAATGAATTAAAGCAAGGAAACAAAGTAATAACATAACCATTATCTCATACTGTTTTATCTCAGCTACTCAAGATGAGGATTTGCAATGCTAGCATAAATTTACAGTAATCCTAGTTATACAGATGCAAATTTCTGAATCCCCGACGTGGTCTATAAATTTACGCTATGAAGCATTTAACCAAAATGATTTACACTATGAGGTAATGCAATGGCTTTAGGCAAGGGGTTCAGAGCATTTCAGGTCAACTTCCCTATTCGGCTCATCCTCTTTGACATCATCCTACAACAAGAAAGTTAATTGCATCAATTAATGATGATTACAGCAATTTGTAACATTTCTCAGCTATTTTGTACATGGAGAAGAGAACCTTTTCGAGATGTATTATTAGGGCTCAAAACATCTTGCAAACAGAATAAAACGAATTATTCTAGTTTTTAATCTAAGTAGAACATGATGCTTACTTCTTCCTAAATTCATCCGTTTAGAACAAAGAAGAGCAAATGGAGTTTCCTGTTCGCATATATTATGCAGTATAGTCCGTAGAATATGAGAACTAAACAATCAACTATGCACAATGTGTTGTATATAGCTGTTTAGTATTTTGTATATAGGATTTCCTATCTCTTGATACAAAGATATCAAGAATAAAACTGTCGTTTATAAGTTCATTTGGCTATAGTATGTTTGGTAATTTGGGACAATGCCACTACTATTGATCTTTAGCAGAAGACTCTGTCAATTTTTAAGGAAAAGCAGTACTTTTAAGAAAGACAAATCAGAATAGTATTTAAGTACCATGTCTTTTGGTTCAGGTTCAGGAAATTCATTCTTCACTCTGCCTGGTAGAGGCTTCCTGTGCACAAAAAGACATTCAAAAGCCTTCAAGAGTAAAGAACAGTTATTCCAAAAGAAGTGCACAGATAAAATAAATGTACCGTTCATCATCAATTTCCATATCAGAGTCGGGGTCATATCTCTCATCCTCTCCATCATGATCTTCTTCCATCTGCATACAAAACATGTTAAGAACAGTTCACATAGAGTTCCAAAGGTTGAGACCTTTGAATTTAACTGTTTAGAGGATAGATGAAGGTAGCTGCACATTAGGTGTGATTTAGTAATTCTATCTTCCTTTTTTCTTCTTTGATAAAGTTGCTTGTCCTTATTTGCAGAAAAGGATACATAAAATATTTTCATTTTCTTTTCAGTTTTCTTGGGAAACAAAAACAGAGGTACAATAATCCAAATATCCAACAGACACATAAAATTGCTATACATAAACTGCAATATCAAATTCCTCCAAGTTGAAATGGTTTTCACAATTAACCCATCCATAATTTTATAAGTACACATTTAGAAAAGCATGAAATGATGCAGAAAGTAACTTAGCATAACAAATCTATTGAGCTGCTTCAGTCCTTTTATAGTTGCATTTTAAGGTCAGGAATAGAATGCCAGAAACAAGGAGCTCATGGAGCAATTAAGTTGAAAAGTTGCATCAATTTTTCATTACATATCCTGCTATTAAGGTGAATTAGATCTTCAATGTCAGTGGAGAGCGACTCAAAGATAGTGCAAGAGAACGCAAACAAGCAAGGAGTGCATTAACTGTGTTGGAAGTGGCAGCTTACTCAGTATTAGCCCAATAAAACATAGGAATTTTCTAGAAATGTTTCATGCCATATGAATAGCTCAAGTCGTACAATTATAAGAAACCTAACTATTGGATGCAAAGGTAACCTGTGGCAGTTCACTATCTGGTGGCCGCTCCTGAAATTGGACACTTGGTGCATGCTGAAGCCTTGAGAGGTTATCAAGAAGCTTTGATCTGATCTCTTCCAATAAATGACGAGAGTTCTTATTTTCCATGTTACTTGGAGCAACATGCAGAGTATAATCAGGGCCAAAATATTCATAGTATTCATGCTGTGGCATCTTGTCATCAAGTTCAATACCAAGTGCTACACCTGTCTGTAAAATCAAATTTGTCAAGCATTAATAAGAGAGACTATCATAACAACAGACTGGGAAGGGGGGTGGGGAGCATAAATTGAAAAGATCATACATGTGAATTTAGAGGAAGTATGTCAAAGCCTTCTCATTTCCATGAAAATTAAGATGTGGGCTTGGGGGGGGGGGGGGGGGTTCTACTCTATGTTACTGTTTAATTTAATGAGAGACACATCTCTACATGGAAAGTGTATGTTCACAGATGACAATTTTCTATAGGAAACACACTTCCCATAGGGCTTTCTAAAGCAACACATAATATAGCTTTGTTTAAATCATAAAAAAGTTCATATTTAATTTTCATCTGATTTTAAAACACGGACAGTTCTAAAATTTGGCATCAGATATCCTACTAGCATGTCCGAATCTCAGTTATATACTTAGTTTTTACACAAGGGCTACTATCTGCTTAGAAGTAAATTGAGTTTCATAATGAAATTCAAGTTAGCAGATAACATTTCTGCAGAAGCAGCACAAAAATGAAGCTGATTGATGATTTGGTCAAAGTGATAGTTGTCCAGAATATTGGCTTACCTCATAACACCAGCAACGAGCAACATTACGTATAGTGTAACCACCACCACCCAACAACAGTAGAGGCACGTTGAATGATCTCATAAACTTTACGCACTCAGCATGACCTTTGATGGAGAGATTAAAGCATCCTAACCGATCTCCAGACAGCGAGTCTGCACCACATTGTAATACTACAGCACCAGGTTTAAAAATCTCCATCACCTTTCCCATTATTGGCTTAAATAGAGACTGATAGGTTTCGTCATCAATTCCATCATCCAAGGGAACATTAAGAGAGTAATATTTTCCCTTCCCATATCCAATGTCTCGTACATCACCTGTCCCAGGAAAATAATCTCCAAATTTATGAAAAGAAACAGTCATCACCCTATCTGTAGTGTAAAATGCTTCCTCAACTCCATCACCATGGTGAATATCAATGTCTACATACAGAACACGCTGCAAAAGGAAATGAATTAAATTAAAATAATAATAAAACCTCAACGTAGAGAATGCAGTACCAATTACTGTCTAATTAACATGTTCCAAACATCTAAATAAGAGCAGGATGAATCCTGGTGTGTATGCAGCAAAGAAGAATATTTAAAAATTTAAGGACTTAAGAGAATGCAACATCCATATACCACCAAAATTGGCAATTGATACACCAGAGGCATTTGGGGCAGCAATAATCATGACATAAATTTGTCAAAAAGAGTATGTAAAGAAACTTAAAATGGACTCCTATTTGTTCAACATTGTTGAAATCAAAGACTAGAGTCAGAATGTTGGTATAATTTTGTGGTATGAATTAGTCCTTTCTTCATGGTTAAGTTCTTTTTTTCAACTCGACATAAGATTGACTAAGTGAAAGTTCATGTTAAGAAAGATTAACTTGGTATGCTTAGAATAAATTTCTAAGATAAGTTTGGAGACAAGCTGAAGCAACATCAAGAAACAACATCAGATTCACAAATACACATATTTCTTGTAAGATGCTGCTCCAGATTCCTGCAATCCAAGAAATCTGTAAAAAAACAAAAGAGAAAAGGGGGCACATCAGTAAAGCCAACCTCATGAACTTTTAGAAGTTCTAAGATAGCCAGCACGATGTCATTCACGTAGCAGAAACCTGAAGCCTCGCATTTCTTGGCATGATGCAAACCACCAGCCCAATTCACTGCTATATCACAATGTCCATGATTTAGCTTCACGGCCCCACCAACCGAACCACCAGCATAAGTCTGGCAGAACGAGTAGAGACCATCGAATACAGGACAGTCTTCACCAACATTAAACCTCTTCAGCTGCCTGAGCTGCTCCTGTTGCGTCTCAGGTGTGATGCTCCTCAGAAAAGAAACATAATCATCGGCGTGAAATCTACAGAGATCTTTGTCTCTGGCGGGATTCGGCTTGAGAACATGCATATGTTGCAACAATCCGTAATGTGCAAGAAGCGCGTGCGTCATGCGAATCCTGTGCGGCTTCATCGGGTGACCTTGCCCGTAGTAATAATTCCCGACCTCTGGGTCGTAGAAATAGCTTACTTTCCGCTTGACCCCATCGGCTCCAGAAGGTAGAGAATTGCCTCCGGTATCCATTCACCGGTGAGAAATAGATTACTCTTAATCCTCACCGAAACAACAACTGAAAAGAGAAACAAATAAATTGATAATTGGGGAGCGAACTAGGTCAAGTACGCTAACGACATGAAAATAATTGGTCGAGTAAGATTTACAGAAGAACAATTCGCTAAGTAGAAAAACTGCTTAAATCATCAATTGAGGGTTTAGTTTGTCAAAGTAAAAACAAAATCTAAGCTCGAATGCAACTCCAACTCAAACCTATGTTTATTTTTAAATTCGCAAATCATAATATAATTAAGCAAAACGATTAAGCGACAATCTATGAAGAAATTGTTCGAATAAAAAAACAAATCAACATTTGTAAAAAAAAAATACTGCGAAAGAACAAAGGGTAAAAAAGAGTAGCGAGAAAGTTTTAGTTCCGAGATTTAAGAAGCTAGTAATCGAAGCAACACGCGGAAGAAATCACAAGTAATCATCCAGTTCACACAGAGAAAAAAAAAAAAGTATTAGCGAATGCAGCAGCGAGAAACGAGAGAGAGAGAGAGAGAGAATTTACCGGAGAGATGAAGAAGGTTGGAACAGTTGTTGAATATGAATTCAAGCGGACGAGCTCCCGATACAAAGCTAAATGGGCTTTGGGCGAGGTGTTTATTAATTAATTATTCGTTTATTTCTTTTTTAATTTATGTGTGTAGTGAATTGGAGCGGAACTCTCTTCAAGTTTGTTCGTTCACGATTTTCATCTATATTTAATTTTCCATTTGTTTCTTATTTTTACGTCATAAATAGTTTGCTTACAAAATATAAACAAGTGGAATTTATGAAGTTTGTATATTTTATGAGTAATTAATAATTATCTACTTGGTATATAACAACATTGACAAGATAAATATGGTTTTTGAGCAATTTCATCCACAAACTTTTCAGTTAAAATTGCAAATCACTACAAAAAATCATATATTTGTACAATTTTTAGTCGACATCTACAAGTTGATTAATGTGATTGGTTGGGTACTAAATTGTACACTAATTTACATAAGCTACAATATTTATGTAAGGAACTAGAATTAATAGTTTTGGATTAAAGTGCCGAAAGAGCCCAAGTTGGCGTAATGCTTTTGTGATTAACATTTTTTTCTTTAATTACTATGTTAACTAATATTTTTGTTTTAGATCTTCAGAATATTATTTGATAATTTTCAGATATATTGTATTACAATAATAATAAGTTTCTTTAGTTAACTAGTGAAACAATCAAATAGATATACTATTTTATATTTTGGGTTACATATTACTAAATTAAATTTATAAACCTTGGATGCCTGAGTTGGGGTCGAATTTATCTTTCATTAATTCAAATAACTTATACTCCTTTTAAATAGAGCAAAACCCACCTTGTGTGAAATTTTAGAAAATCCAAAGACTCGGGCTGGAATTTGATCATAACTATAGTTTTATAGTCGATAGTGAAAACAGATTTTCTCAAAATCCTGATAGCAAATGAAGTACATTACTGCACACCTATCATTGATTTGCACATAATACATACTGGAATATATATGCCATTGAGACTGACCTTGTGTAATCTCAAAGCAATGAGATCACCGAATTCCTCAGTTCAATGACATTACATAGCCGAAAATAATTGAATCATTGTTACCATAACTAAATAAGCTTAATTATAACAGAGCAGGGAGATTAGAGATCTTCAAGATCCATGAGATTTGGATAATGGAGTTGGATTCTGCGCCTTCATGGTCTCAAGCAAAGATTTGAACTCACTGTGGAAAGACGTTACTGACCTCTGTCGACATGCAAAAGCAGCGCTAAACTGTTTGATCTCTTCCTCGAGCTTCTTTCTCCTCCTTACCTCGGTATTAAGCTCCTTTAAAACTCTGTCCTTTTCGCCAGTAACTTGTGTAAGAAATTGAGATGAACTCGAGATTCTATGGAGCACTGAATCTCGCTCTTCTTTTAAAAGACAAAACTCCCTTTCCAAGCTATGAAGTTTTCCTTCGGAGACCTTAAGAAGCTGGTTTTTAACTTCCAACTCTTTTCTCAAGTCATTGTACTTGTGTTTGAATTCTTCGACTTTATTCTCCAATCCCTGGAGTGTTTGAGACAAACTGAAAGTTCTTTCGAGGGCTGAATCTCGCTCTTCTGTTACAAGACAGAACTCCCTTTCCATGCTATAATATTTTTCTTCAGAAACCTCAAGTAGCTGAATTTTAACTTCCAACTCTTTTTCCAAGTCATTGTGCTTATGTTTGATTTCTTCGACTTCATTCTCCAATGCCTGGAGTATTTGAGATGAACTGGAGATTCTTTCAAGCGCTGCATCTCGGTCTTCTGTTACAAGATGGAATTCCCTTTCCATGCTTTGATATTTCCTTTCAGAAACCTCAAGTAGCTGATTTTTAACTTCCAACTCTTTTTCCAATTTACTGTACCTATGTTTGATTTCTTTGACTTCATTTTCCAATGCCTGGAGAGTTTGGGACGAACTGGAGATTCTTTCAAGCGCTGCATCACGGTCTTCTGTTACAAGATGGAACTCCCTCTCCATGCTTCGATATTTTCCTTCAGAAACCTTGAGTAGCTCATTTTTACCTTCCAGCTCTTTTTCCAAGTCACTATACTTATGTCTGATTTCTCTGACTTCATTTTCCAATGCCTGGAGCATTTGAGATGAACTGGAGGTTCTTTGAAGCATTGCATCCCTGTCTTCTTTTACAAGATGGAACTCCCTTTCCAAGCTATGAAGTTTTCCTTCGGAAACCTCAAGCAGCTGATTTTTAACTTTCAACTCTTTTTCCAAGTCATCGTACTTATGTTTGATTTCTGCAGCTTCATTTTTCAATGCCATCTTCCAACAAGCAATTTCTCCTCCCAAAGTGCCCTTCGCATTGAAACACTAGTTTTTAGGGTTTAGTAAAGAATGTAACTCAACATATATGTACCTAATATATTCTTTAAAGTTACTTGAATCAAGGAAACTTTTGAATCTGAATGGTGAGGCCATGTATTCCTGCTTATAAAATCATGAATCTAAAATAATCAGCATATATATCTGTGATTGAAGAAATAAACATCACGGTCCATGATACCATCTAATAAAGTCTATATAGCAACACTGCCTATGATTCCTGCCTCCTGATTCTGACATGGTGATTAATAGATTACTATGACTCAACATTCAGCTTGAGGTTTTGGCATGTCATAAACTTCCAGACTGCATATGCGACTAAGTTCAGAATCTCACCTCGTCTACTACATTATGTACTCTAAAATACAAAGTAGTAGAGACGACACAAGAAAGATGAAAATGACAAGAGGAGAAAAAACTATGCTCAGGACTGAGCTAATTTCTGGGAATTGCATTGTGCAGAGGACTGGTTTTAGATAAAACTTCAGATACATGAATTATGCTCTGGTATATTTCTCATCTTGAAAATGCCTTCTGTATCTTAGTTTAACCTAAGCTAACCTTATAGGAGTGATCACCCCTATTATTGCTGGCACATAGCTTTATCTTAGAAAAACTTATCATCAACTTACAGCTCTATACAGCTTACTACTGCAAGAGAATGACTAATAGTTCTATAGAGCTGACTACCAGAACTCTCTTTTTTCTATGGCCTGCTGTCGCAATGCAACGAATAATTCACTAGTTATAATTTTTCATGTGATTGAGGAGTTTATCAAATTTTCCTTTTAAATACTTCATCATTTCTTCATGTCATTAACCATGAATGTTCAAACAATCCCTCCCTAATTACCATTGAAAAATGTTTTAAATGGGCATGTTCCTGGCATCCTGCACACCTAAAACTATTTCAGTTGGTTACTGGTTGGGCAATGTTAAGGACTAAGCAGATCACATAGTTTCTATCGATTCCCAACCAAGTATACAATATCCACAGCCAGAGATTCAACTAAAAAAACAATAATAAAGGAAAAATAGTAGGAAGTACACTAAAGAATAAGTTCACGGAGTATTTAACAAGATAAAAACGGAGATTAATCATCAGTAAATAAGTCTGTATAAACCTGCGATTATGAGCTTGAAGTAGGAGAAACACATTCCAATTGTGAGGACAAATAAGAAAATTGGCATGCGAGATCTTGATATATATGACCAGGCAGCTACCTTAGTATTGCTACTGTTAGGAGAATTCTCCTTATGTTCATCCCCCACGGTTGATCCATCTGATGAAACCAAGGAGTAAATTGCAGCACTCAGCTTTTGGTGGAGCATGTTGTATTGCTCTTGCACAAAGCAATCATTTAATGGCGAGGGTCTCTTGCCATCCACAGCCATCAGTAGATGAGATTCTAAAGTTGAGAAAAGGGAGGTTCCAACTTCAGTTGTGGTAGCGAGTATTTGAGCAATTGCAGATTTCTCATCAGCTATAATATTCTGCTTAAGGAAAATATCGCGAAGATATTAGTGTTTAAAAAAATTCTCTAAGTTCAACCTTTTTTATATATGAATGCAGGCACTAAAACTGCTTTACCTGTATTATAGAAAAAACTTCGTTGTGAATGCCTTTGCAATGTGTCACAGTCTCAAGCAGCTTTTGTGGAACTTCTCGTGTTGGCAATATCTCGAGTTGAAGTTCAGATTTCTCTCTTGTCAATTGGTCATTGAATGAGACTTGTTCTGTATACTTCCTCTGTAGTACGTACAAGCAGCAAAAGAAGAAGAATTGACTTGTAGAGTCATGCTATTTACGTAAATAAAAGAACACGCTGAAGTTGATTCCTACAGAGAGAATTAATCATACTGCAGTACAACTACCAGAAACTAACCTTCAATTCATCTCTTTCCTCCATGACAAACTCTAGCTGTCTGCGGAGATTTTGTATTTCTTGATTGGAACACTCCATTGAGCAATCCTATACAGATACCAATGTTAAACCAGCTTGGACAGCATATTCAAGTATTTTAAGTTAATGCCGAAAGTAAATAGAAGTAAATATCCTTGTAGCAAGATGTGGAACGTCATGATTTATGTAGTGACAAATACAGTCTCCATTCTTAATTCCCTTCTCAAATTCTAGAATGCCTAGAAGAATAAAAGGGATGGCATTTCAACATGAAATAATGTGTTTCACTTTTTTCATAACTTAAGCTCATAATATGGCCTTGGTTCTAGGGATGTCAGGATATCCTGTTTCAAATTCTTAATCAGACGAGTAAATTTCTCAGATATCATGCATACATGTAGAGAAATCTTATGGTGACATGTCTAATGTGTATGACAAAAATGCAAATCCATATCATGAAATGCCCACTGCATCACTTCCGGGGCCAAATATTTGCTAGTAAAACTACCAGTCTACCATATTTCAAAAATATTGGTGGAAGAAAATCTACTTTGAGATGAAGTAGAGCAAGTCCTTCTAACGAGTAACAGAAATTTGGAAATAAACGGTAGCAATTTAGGGTACACCAGAAACCATTGCTGAAAGTTATTAGTAAAGATACCTCACTAAATGGAAATGATTGGACCTTCCTCAAAGGAGTCGTATGAAGTGAGTCAAGGTCAGCTATGTAACCTTTATTCATTTTCATCCATGTGTCTTCATCAGCAAAATCACCAAACATATCTGGAAGAGG
>JAYDZE010138247.1:0-22814 GCA_034509125.1 Monilaria moniliformis
CCAAATCAATTGAATCAAAAAGTTCTTCCCATTCAATCCCTGAAAGTCTTTGTTTTGCTTTCTGCCTTCCAACATTTATTATAGCTATCGGCAAACCCCCACATTTTCTCAACATCTGTCTCCCCTTCCTCTCCAAGTCCTTTGATAATTTGTTCTCATCACTTGTAAATTTATCACCATGGAATATTGTTTTCAAAAACAATTGCCAGCTCTTATCAGAATCCAAAGCTTTCATCTCATGAGTATAACCGATGTAAATTCTTGTAATCTTATAGCGACTGGTTAACAACAACCTACTTCCATGGCCTGATTATATACATGTACAGAACAATTAATGGCAAAACAGAGACTCGGATGGCTATTGAACTGTGAGATTTATATTATTAGACTATTTGATAGAGTCAGTTCATTTTTCGGCCTTCTAAGATTGTTAAATTTTAGATTCCTTATCTAAACTACATATCTTGTAGTACACAGTCTATACTTCTACAAGTTTTGATATATACAACAAATGTAGTTAATTTGTTGCTATTAATCCGATTTATTGGATATAACCTACACTTCTTTTATATATTTTGGTGTAGAAATTGAAGAAAACAAAAGTCAAGCGCTTGGAGTGAAAGAAAGCAAAAATGGGGCTAAAGCTGAGAATTAAGGAACAATCAGTCACACATCAATCATACACACACTCTGGGAGAACATTTTCTGAAACTGAGGAAGAGCAACATGGGTTAGCAGAAAAGGGGAGAGCCGCAACTATTCCATCCATCTTTTATTACAAGTTTTTTTTTTAATGCAGAAATGGAACTTGAGTTTTGACATTAGTTGGCACTGATTTTGGAAAGAATTTCGTGGGATTTTGTACATAGGAAACTAGAAGTTAAATTTCTTGTTTTCAAGCTTTTCTATCTCAGCATCTTTCTTGCTTCCAGTTTTATATTTTCGTCTAGTTGCAGAAGAACAACTAGATTTCAAACTTCTCTTTGAGTTTACAGTTGAAGCTTAAAAAGTCCTTTCTATGGTTTATTTCTTTGTTCTTGTTCTCTTTTCTTGGTTCCAGTTTCAATTATTTTTCATTTTCATAGTTGTTGAATATAGGAGCTAAAATGTTTTCCCCTAATTTTCTATTCTTGTGTTCCATACCTGTTTTCCCGAATTTTGGGAGTTTAACTTGGAACATTCACTCAAGCTCGTTGTTGATTTTTTGAAGGATTACCGCAATTGCTCAAGGGAATTTCATGGACATTTTTACTGCATTTGATTACTGGATGTGTTTGTTGATTTTCATTCACGCATTCTTAACTTTCATAATCGCAACTAGTTAGCTTCTAAGTAGATTTTAATTGAGTTTTGGTTACTTAATTCAGTTTTAATTTGTGCAAACATAGGGAAAGAAAATTACATAAGAAAAATGAGTTTTTCCATTCCTTAGGTTAGATTAACAGTTTGCTAGATTGTTTTACAGTTTATTACATTAAGCCCATCTGGTTTCCCTTCAAGTTCATTTAGTAGAATAATTTAATTTTTCTGCAAGTAGTTAAGCTTAATCTCATGGAAATTGGAGGTCTAGGTTTTAATTTTATTTAAATGTTTTGAGAAGCAAAGAAAAAAAATGTCCAGAAACTTAAGGTGTGGTGGTATCACCAACCCCTTGATTGTAGAAAACAAAAGCATTTAAACCGTTCCTCGTGGGATCAGCCTTGCTTACCGAGTACTAATCTTGTAGTGAAAAAATTCACTTTGGTGGTTGAGATTCGAAAAATGTCATTTCTATCAACAACCAAAAATAGGTTTAGTCATTGAATTAGCCTTTTTAAACAACGCTTTACAACCAAACCTATTAATAGTTATGAATGGCCCTTTAATAAGGCAATTTACAATAAAGAAAGGATTGGTCGTGAATTGTCTTATTTAAAAGGGAAGTTCATGTCAACCAAGAATAGATTTGGTTGTGAATTTAGTCTTGAATTCGCCAATTAAGGACAAAAGATTACTTTAAGCCAAAAAGTGGCTATTGGTTACAAATATTTATAATATTAATAGGAAAAATTTGAATTAGTCATTATAGATAGTGAAAATTAAAAGATGGCCATTTGTAAAAATTATAGTCAATTTTTTGAAATTTGGACAAAATTTCCCCTAGAGTAAATAAGGTTAATTTGACCATGTACCACATTGATCGAAATTTACATGGTACACTTGATGCAATGGAGACTATTCATATCAGTTGTGGCATGCAGCGTCCTGGCACAGATCGTCCCAATTCGTACTAAGATGCTACGGTCCATGACCGGTATGAATAGTCCCCACAATTCCCCCAACCCAATGTCAAAAAAATAAAAATAGCTATTTTGATATATTAAAACTATAATGATAAGTTGTATGTGCGGTGAGGCAGGATATATTAACACACTGAGTAGGAACAAATTGATCCACTTATTAAAACAAATTATATTATAATCTAATTTGAAAGATTTCCATGCCTTGTAAAAGCATTGTAATTTTAATTTCAATTTCTACCTAAAGGTGAATAAGTTTAAGCATGCAGAATTAATTCTAAGATGGACATACCTTTCTCTGCAAGACATAGCAAGAAGGATTCCAGGCGCATTTCTGGCAGCAGGTTGTCGACAACTATGAAATATGACATTCCTTGCAGGTGCTGGAGAAGCATCTGTCGAAGACTCCGGTTGTCCATTTTCTCCAGCAACAACGAATCTCCATCAAGTTCCACCAACTGCTGTATCAGTTCCACAAGCACCTCATGTATACTTGTGTTACTAGAAATGCTTACCCATGAACGGAACTTGAATTTTTCAATGATGGCCGCATGGTTGTATACTTGTCTGGCAAGAGTTGTTTTTCCGATACCAAGCATGCCTTTGATGGACAAAATCGGGAGGTAGCTCTCCTTGTTAAGAATCGCTCTGCCAATAAGCTGCTGCACGTCTTTCTCCAAGCCCACCACAACACCTTCGTCTCCTTCTTCTCCCACACTTTGTGGTCTGCTCACCTCCTGACCAACTCCAAACTCCACCATGCGTTTTTTTATCTCCCTCAGCCAATCTAAGGCATCGGTCATTTTATCGTTGAAGGAGTACTTATCAAATTTTCTTGTGAGGTCCACTGAATCTTGAGCCATCTCAGCAAAGTCAGCTAGCAAATAATTTAGCATCATTCTCCTCTTTCCCGAGTTCTTGTAAGTCAAGAAATCCAGCATCATTGTCAGCTCATTTATTACCTTTCCTACGATCAACTTTTCATCGGTCTCAACCAGAAATCTTTTTAGCTCATCTATCGCCTCTAAGATGATGGCCTCCGACATGATTTCTGGGAAAATGATTAAAAACTACAAGAAATTGAACGTAGACGAAAATCGTAAGATTTTGCATGCATATAAAGAAACGAATTAAGAATTAGCATATGCAGTACACAGGTGGGTTCATATTAAAGTGTCAATGTCTCAAAATAACCACTTGCTAAAGCAAAGGTTAAATTTTACTTATTTTTTTATTAATTTTTAGTATTATATAATAACAAATGATAATTGAAAAGCAACAAAAAAGCCCTTTCTTTCCCACTCGCGAGGTTCACCTTTCTGAAGAAATCCATGACGGAGTTGTTCGATTGTTTGTGGTGAGATGTAATTTTGTTTTGGGGTTCAAATTAAGTTTTCGTAGAGATCCAAAAAAGGATTCTGGAAATAGATTCTGGCTATTTTCCAGATAAATTGATAGCTATTGAATATAAAGCAAGTTCCCAAATCTAAAGAGCTTTTAACCTTTTCTTTTTCTCTATTCTAATTAAGATTTCTATGTTATTGGAGTTAGTATATCTTCTTAACTCATTTCTCCCAAGCTTATTGTAGAAGCTTTAGTTTGACAGCACAATTTTCTTGCAGTTTGATGTGATATTGAATCTTTGGAAAAATTTCATTGAACATTTAGAAAAATTGGAATTTTTTACTGTTAATTTGGATTGAATAATTTTTCTGAAGCAAAGGATTTCAAAAATCTATATAAAACAACATAATCATGTGAATTTTGGAACTATTCAAAGGAAAAAAAATACCTTTTTGTTATTATTTCTTCTTATCTTTGCCGGTCCACTCTTTTCCTTATCTTCACCGGCGAGTCTGATTTTGAACAGTAGTGAGCGTGATAGCTGCATCTGCTTGCCTCCATTTCACATTGCTTACATTATTATAACATGTATTTATCTTTTAATACATGTGTTTTCTATTTATCTGGAATTTATCATGGAAATCTATTCTGCCATCTAGTAATACTGTAGAATTACAATCTGTACACAATAGGTTACAATTGTCAAAAAAATCAAATTCATATTATTTTTTCTTATTTTAATGAAGATGGACAAGGATACATTTGTTTAATTGTTTTTGTATATTTATATAATGGGAATATGAAAACAAATCAAATTTGTTATTAAACAAATCGGATTGATCCCCAAAATTTAGGCATTACCTCTGGCCTTTCACGTTCACAAACGATAAAAAGGAGTTAAAAAAGACCACTATACAAGGTTTTTCCATTTATTATTCACTTAATTAATTCCTACATCTGAATCATTATTTATTTAGTAATCTGGGTAAGTGTTAGCTGGGAATATGAAAACAAATCCAACTTGTTATTAAACAAATCGGATTGATCCCTAAAATTAGGCGTTACAGCTGCCCTCTCACGTTCACAAACGATAAAAAAAAAAGGAGTAAAGAAAGACCAATATTCTGAAGTCAATAGACTCTTACGACTGACTAATTAATTCAAGAATAGCCGGATGCTGAGGAGGATTAACTAATTAGAAAAAACAAAAATAGTAAATAAATCCAAAGAAGAGTTTTTTTTATTTATTTATTACAATTGACACACAATCCTACATACACGCACTTAGTGACGGAGTCAAAAAATTTAGACTGGGCCCAAGAAGAATTTTAAAAATTAAACTAAACATAAACAATATTATATAACTAATTTATTTTCTTCAAACAAAAACAATGACGCGCGCGTGATTACCGGCGTAAACGTTGAATGGCAGGGCTTAGGTTTGAGGCAAAGGTTTGAAAATTGACAAATGCGGAGCTCACTGGAACCTGGAGAGAGGAGAAGTAAGCGAGCTTGGAATTGGAAAACGGCGGCATTTCAGCGACGATCGGAACGGCCGTAGTGACAACGACAACAGCGCGCCGGCAATGGCAATGAGAGGAGGAAGGAACGGCGTGGAGGCAGGGCGAACATTTAGCAAAGCAGAGGCGAATACCTATTTCTGTGAATGTAGAATTATAAACATATCTATTTTTATTTTTATTTTTTAATTAATATTTATGAAATTACCAAAATACCACTACAGTTTTTTGAAATTACTAGGGACCCATGGCCCCAGGTCCCATTGCCCCTCCGTCTCTGTACTCACTCGAAGTGATTTGAACTCCCGATTTATTGATCAGAGGGAAATATGGTGGGCAGCTGGAGATGTGACACAATATTCGTGTTAATTTAGACAATCAGACTAATGTAATATTGATTGTCTTTCACACCACCTACTACCAGAAGAAATCAAAGTATAAATTACTAACATCTTTGAAATTCCATGTTAGCATGTGGAATATTCACAGTATCGATGCACATGATCATCTATTGGTTAATCGAATGTCAACAACTTTGTGTGGAGTTTATATTTTTTCCATGACTATATATGGCAGCCTTTGAGGTGGCAAACCATTTTTGAAGGCAACTGATATTAATTTTTTACATTTTGTCAAATTACTATACATCATTGGGGCACACACCGTTATTTTTTAAATAATAATTTTTATTCATTAAAACAGTAAATTTTTTTTTTTCAACTAAAACAGTAACTTTTTTATTCAACAACATTCACTTTTAACATAATTTATTTATAATAACAATATCTTTTATTTATAACAACAATATTTTTTTACAGTAGTTTCCTTTATTCATAATTTGGGTCGGAGTCGAGGTCGGATCGAGTCTAGACTGACCCGGCCCGCACACACTATGATGTAGGATCAGGTCCGCAACCCGGTCTGCGCGCACTATGAGGGCGCGCTTATTCAAGTGTTTGTAATTTATTTGATACCCTCCCTATAAAATGTGACAATTGTAGATGAATGCAGTGCTCTTACACCGGCATCATTTTTAATTCATTTGGTTAGTTCCTAGATCCATATCATTAATTTTATATTAATCTGACAGAGTGGAAAACTGAGTTTTTATAATATTTTATATTTATTATTAAACAAATCACGTTTGGTCCTTATAATTAGCCATTACAGTTGGTATCCCACGTTTCTAAAGTCTACGGTCCTAATTACTTTATGTAAAAATCAACATTTCACAACTTGTCTGAATATTAAAATTCGATTACATCTACCATTATCAGTGTTATCATTAATTAATTTGGGGAATCCCCATCAATGTCGTCATTAATTAAACATTGGGGCCATATATTGATTCCTCTATTACATTATCAAGTTATATTTTGTGACGCTTTGTAGTAATAATAAAGTACAAGGTGTAATACGCCTAAGCTAACCGATATTTTACGTGATACTGACTTTTTTAGTTTAAAATTATTTTATTATTTTACGTGATAATGACTTTTTTATTTTAAAATTATTTTATTATTTTTCTTTTCCTGAGGAAGAATTTAGTGTTTTTTTAATACGCGTGACAGCTCACTCTCGTCTGCATATACGAGTCAATAGCTAGAAGACCACTATCAAGCAACTATGGATTATTATTAAATATAACTATTGTTATGATCAAAAGTGATTGTTATAATGAACAAAAATGATTATTTTTACGAATAAAAGTTATTATAGTTATAAATAAAAGTGACGGTGGGTTTAAAGTAAAAAAGTAATAGTTGCAAAAGTGATAGCTATTTTTAATAAAAATAATTATATTAATGAATAAAAGTTACTCCATCCATCCCAAGTCAATAGACCCTTAAAGATTCGGCACAAATGTTAAGTAAAGTAGCATTGATAGTAGGTACATCTGGAAACAAAATTAAATATATAAGTATATGTTGTTCACATGTTACATTCATTGCATCTTGTTGACTAATTACATTTTATGTTTAACAATATATAATTAATTATACCATGAGTATTGATCTAGAAATATGCAATGGTCACCCTTTTAGATGTATAGCAGTGCAAGAAAAATCTGAATTACAAAAGTATACTGCAATCCAAGATGTTTCTTCCAAATTGTTTCAAATTTTCCATCCTTCCTCATCAGAAACCCAACACTTGATATAAATCTTCCAAATTGTTTCACATCTTTGCTATCCTTACTCATCAAAAACCCAACAATCCATATCCTTCTTCCGAATTGTTTCAGTTCTTGTTTACCTACTCATCTTCTCTTCTTCATCTCATATTTCTGCAAGAAATGGCATATGCTGTTGCCCATTCACTTATCCAAACAATAAACCGAATCCTGAATCTCGATGAAAAAAAGCACCTTATTTCTGATGAAGGAAAGCAACAGATTAAACAGCTCCTTGCACAGATCGAAAAGATCAAAGAGTTACTTAAGCAGTTTCCAAAGGAAGCATTAATGAGCTTGGATTTAGAAAAAAGAATCAGGGAAGCCGCAAATCAAGCAGAAGATGTCATGGAGCATTTCATGTACGAGCACATCCGGTGGCAACTCAAGGCTGACAGATCGGCTGCTGTTGGGCGACCACGTAATCGTACAGAAATTCTGTACGATTTTCGTGAGCTGAAAATAGTGATGGAGGAAATAAACCCCATCGCTAAAGAGATGGATGAGATCGCAGAGCAGCACGGTGGCCGTCCAGCAACGCAGTCTGGGACGAGCTCGTCGTCAGCGATGGCCGCACCCGAAGTTGATACTGACCCGATTGGTCTCGAGGAGAGCGTGGAGCAAATAAGAGGTTTTCTCTGCAGAGAACAATCGTCCGTACGCCAGATCATCCCGATCACGGGGATGGGTGGTATTGGGAAGACCACTCTTGCTAGAGCTCTTTATAGAGATGACGAAGTTATCAAGAACTTTCCTATTCGCGCTTGGATCGTTGTGTCCCAAAATTATAAAACAGAAAATGTTTTTGGAGAACTCTTGTTTCAGTTGCAGAGTCCAATCTTAAATGAGCTTGTGGAACAAAGTGAGACAACAGAAAACAAATTACACCAAATATTGACGTTGAAGAAGTACCTGATTGTGGTGGATGATCTATGGAGTACAAAGGCTTGGGACGACATAAAGAAGGCATTTGGCGACCCCAACAAGCGTGACGGGAGTCGGATTGTGATAACCACAAGGGATGAGATTGTGGCTTCTCATGTCAGCTCTTACACTCCTCACAAGGTGGATTTCATGAATTCTAAGAACAGTTGGGCTCTGCTCAAGCAAAAGGTGTTTCCAGGCAAAGATCTCGAACCTACTATGAAAAAGATCGCAGAGGACGTTGTAACCAATTGTGAAGGATTGCCCCTCGCAATTGTGCTTATTGCAGGTATCTTATCCAGCGCAGAAGAGAATCGGGACGAATGGACGGCAATTGCAAAAGACGTACAAGCCGCTGTTCAGAAGGATAAAGAGTTTGGGGAGAGAATCGCCTTGAGCTATACATATTTACCTCTTGATTTGAGGCCATGTTTCTTATACATGGGTGGTTTTCCAGAAGATCATGAGATCCGGATCTCCAAGCTTCTCAAGTTATGGATAGCTGAAGGATTCGTCAAAGATGAAGAGGAGGCTGACGGGTACTTGAACAATCTTGTGAGGAGAAATCTGCCTTCGATCACGAATTTCAAGCCCAATGGCAAATTCAAAAGCTGCAACGTACACGATATGGTACGTGAAATGTCCAAATCAAAGGCTCTAGATGAGAACTATGAGCGGCGGCTGAGCATTGGTCATCCGGATCTGACGCGCCTTGCTAGAGATTACGCCTCAACGATGCGCACAGTTTTGAGCTTCCAGCCTAATGAGAGCTCATTAGGCGGTCTGCGAAAGTTCAAGTTGCTGAAGGTGTTGGATGTGGTGGATACTGATGCATACTCGCTCCCAGCTCCTGTGTTCGAGCTGTTTCATTTGAGGTACCTTGCTTTCGGGTGTCCAATGGAGGTTCCATCAGCCATATCAAGGCTTCAGAATCTTCGCGCTTTGATTGTTCGTCCCAGCAAGAGACTGAGGCGCCCTTCAAATGATGAGGTATATCTGCCATTGGAGATCTGGATGATGCCACTTCTGACGCATCTTGTCTCGTTTTTTGATCTTCTGCCAAATCCACAAGGAGCAGCTTCTGCTCTAAAGGAGCTGCTCACACTGTCTGTGGTGAAGAAGCTGATATGTACTGAAAAGATGATGGAATTGATTGGCAAAGTGAAAAAGCTGGCAATAACTTATTTTGGAGACAAATACCCAAAAGACGACTATCAGCTCCACAATCTTGTTCGCCTGACTGAACTTGAGAAGCTGTCACTAGTTGTGAGGGAAGGTTCTCTTCTTGAGCTAAAAGCTAACCCTGTTTTCCCCAAGACGCTGAAAAAGTTAACCTTGAGTGGTTGGCGATTTCCTTGGGAAGATATGAAAGCTATTGCTGCTCTGCCCGAGCTTCAAGTGCTCAAATTGAAAGATCGTGCCTTTGAAGGCAGTACGTGGAGCACTTTTGACGAAGAGATTGACGAAGAGATTGACGAGGAGATTGACGAAGAGATTGATGAAGTGGAAGAAGTAAAACTGTTTGATAAACTGGAATATTTGCTAATTGAGGAATCTAATTTAAAGAAGTGGGATACTGTAAAAGACCACTTCCCAGCACTGAAGCGCCTAGTGCTCAATCGTTGTGGTGAGCTGAAGGAGATTCCAGAAAACCTTGGAGACTTATTACCACTTAAACTGATTGAGGTTGATCGTACAAACGAATCTCTTCTGATGTTTGCCGAAGGGATCCGTGACGAACAATTGAAGCTCCATGGCAGAGTCCTTCATGTTCGACCATTATAAGGTTAGCCGACTCTCCTAGTTCGTCTTTTATTAGGCAGCTCATTTATATATTTGATAATTAACTGTGGTTTTTGTTTTAGCTTTCAGGTATTAACAATAAGCTGAGAATCAAGGTTTTATCAAGACATGAGAGGTTGCAAGGCTACCTGCTGTGGAGAAGCATCACCCTTTGTATTTTATTTACTTAAGCTTTACCGTACTCATCTGTTTTTGCATCCCTGCTTACTTTTTTATTTATTTATATTTGTGTATTTCTTGATTTTGGATATGAAATGCTCTCATTCTACATATTCTTGTAGACAAAAAAGCTTGTTCTATAAACACTCGAAAGGTCTTGTAATCTTCAGACATGGAGTATAATGATGCACGAAAGTGTTCAATCCGTTGATTAAGATTTACGAAATACCGGAAAAGAACGCAGATAGAAGTGTACTTCTGTTGATTCTTTATTGAATACCAAAAGAACGCAGTAGAAAATGGAATAAACCTTACCTTTACATTTATCAAAATCTAAGTGCAGTAATGAAATCTTTTATGTATCGTCTTACTAAGTAGGCCAAACCCATAAACTATAAAAAAATAAAAAATAAAAGCCCAAATAATTAAAATATCAAATGAACTCATAAATAATGACTTCTACATCATTCTCCATCACATAACTAGTAGCCATTACTATGTTCAGATTTCGCACTTAATTGATGTATTGTTATGGGTGAAGATGGCGCATGGGGCGAGAATAACCAACCAGTAGCTCGAAGACGTGCTGACTCGCACATGGGAAGAAGCGGGCGTGAACGTGGGCCAAGCAACCGAAGTAGGCCAAGCAACCGGGCCCAACGTCCTCCATCTTGGTAGTCAACCTACATCTAGAGTTTCCTTGTATTTTAGGATCTTGGATATGCTTTCATCATATCAAAGTCCTCAAAGATGATCTACGGTGAATACATCTCCTAGCACCAAATCATGACGAACAAAAGTTTTCATTTTTTTCAAATGCAATTAATTCATTGAGAATTCAATAATTTTATATGTCCAGTGCACAGTTCTGACGATATAATGTTATCAATTCTCAGTTCAAATTAGTCCCCTTTATGTTGTTAGTTTGTTAGTTTTAATATGTAATTACTGATTTTACTGTGAAAAAGACTGTGCTCACAAAAAACATGAAATTTACCTGTGTTCGAATCTTGAAGTTGACGAATCTGGTATATAAACCTCAAGCAATTTTGATATATTACATGGCAATTTTGATATATTACATGTGTCTTCCTTCCACTCAAGATGAATATAAATTATCACGTTAATTATCTCAGATCCAATTTTCACGGCCTTAATCAAACTATAATAGTAAATCATAAAATTATACCGTTTGTTTTCTTCACGGCCATGTTATGATGCATTAAGTAGAAACAACAACAATTCGTAAAATAATTATATTAATTATTTGATTAATAAAAGAACATTAATTGTGAGGATCAAAAGCTGTGATGAGGCCTTAACAAGACTAAACATTCATGTGATGAGGCCTTAAATATACATATACGTTGAAAGGAATGAGATTATTTTTTTGATTATTCGTGGACATGTATGTTAAACATGTAGTGCAAAATGAGCTAATATCGGGAGGAGGGACATGCCAAATGGCCTATTCAGAATTTTTTATTCAGGAGTGCGAGTTGTGTGACAAATAATTACATAAAACGTAAAAACAATAAAAAAAATATTACTAAAAGTAGTATATCTTCAAACATTGTTCAATTTTAAAGTCATACATTTCAATATACAAAAGAAAAATACATAACATCTAATTTATTTTTCGACGGGTCTTCATTTCTTCAAAGCGATTGACAACATTGTCATCGAAAACTTGTAGAAACATCTCTTTCTCAATGAATTAAAGTGGCCAAACAATCATTCAAACATTGATCACTCAATGCTACTTCGTAGCTTATTTGTCACAAACGTCATTCCAAAAAACATTATCTCTAACCAGAAGAATCAAAATTAATTTGATAAGCAAAAACACAATAGGATAATAAGCCACATCCCTCTTTGTTTCAATAAGCTTCATAAAAAAAGAACTAAGATCTTGTAAATTTTGAAAGTCTTCATATCTTCCATGAATATATCAAGCTGGCACTAAAGAGCCAACAAATTAATATTTGAAAATTCGGAAGGAAAAGAAGTTGCAAGTTTGAGTGCCTTTTCCTTGTCAAAAGAAGAGAAGTCATCTTTAGAATTGAAGCAATTCATGCATCTGATTGACTCCATATACACCTCATCAAATCGATTATCAAGTTCTTGAAGTACCAAATCAATTACTTCTATAAATACATCAACCCAAAAATGATGAAGATATGAAACTTATTGAACAAAACGTTTTGATCTTTCTTGAAGGATATAATGAGCTTCCATATCCGAAACACCAATGTCATGATTATTGCAAATTGAGATTACCTTATTCAAGTGAATCTCCCATCCATCCTCTCTCATTTTTTGTAATTGATCTTTGGTTAAAGTGACAAGCCTCATAGCATTAATAATATCTTGATCTCTTTTTTTGCAAAGCAAGACTGTATCCAAAAATAGTAGTCATTAGTTGTGCTATAAAAACAAAATCAAATGATTCTAATGAGTACAAAATGCATTGAGTTTTTCCCTTATCATCCGAGTTAGAGCCATTCTTCCGAATCATCACATGAACCTTAACAATTGTAGAAAATAAGTCCATGACATTCAAAAGAGTCTTGTAATGAGAACCCCAGCGAGTATCTCTGGGCCTCTTCAAATCAATTTCTTATTTTAACCCTGACCCTGTTTCAAGTTCACCAATTTCTAAGGCTTGAGCAATTTTTTGTTCTTGAATTTCTTGAATCATTTCTATTCTCTTACAAGAAACTCCAATTATATTCAACAAAATTGCAATGTATCAAAAGGTCAAATGCACTCATTGTTTTTTTAGCAATAGCTATAAGAGTGAGTTGAAATTGAGGGGCAAAGCAATGGACGTAATAAGCACTTGGAGTATCTTCCATAATCAAAGTATTGAGGCCATGTATTTCACCTTTCATGTTACTAGCCTCATCATATCCTTATCCTCGAATTTAAGATGGACTCAACAAGCAAAGATATAATTGCACTTCTAAGAGACAAAGTTGTGGTATCACCAATATAAACAAGCCCAATGAATCGTTATACTACATTTCCCATTTTTCTTTTAACATAGCATAGTCAAAGAGCTAATTATTCTTTTTAGGAAAATATCTTTGAAAATTTTCAGAATTGTTGGGCGGCTCATAGACCCCCATACCCCAATGTGATTTCGTCCCTGGTTTTACGAGGGACTTGCACACTGAGGACTCCATCTTATGTCGCCTTATAACATGCCAATTAACCGCACACATGGGCTGCTAATTATGCATGCACCATCAGAACTTTGATGTGAAAAGGGTACAGTACGTGCACGACGTAACCTCCCAATCACAAGAGGGAATTTATCAAGGGGCATACATACGAACAACAATCTTGGCAAACAACAAATTAAACAATCACAAGAGGGAATAGATCAAGACAAAGTGAGTCTGTCTACAGAGCTCCAAATTAGATCTCCAATGTTCAAAATGTGCGCAATGAACACGTACAATTAAGATGGTAAAGATAAATGATATGATCCGCCACAAAGAACGAAATGAGATCCATACTGCGAAATAAACACATGATAGTTCAACACAACAAAGCAATGTTTTGCAAGTTCAACATACGAACCGAATCAGGTGCGGCATTTATTCGAATCCAAGCGAACACGCTCGATTGTTTGAAGAAGGGAATTAGTTCAACATAACAATGTGAAGAACAAATGAAGTGCAGCAGTTATTCAAGCCAGGTACACTGCACCGGCCCCTGCAAATTGATGCAAACTATATATCAACCATTGAAACAACAAAAGTAACAAAAGATTTAGCAAAAGTTTAAGTTACAAAAACTCTACCTGATAAGAAGCTTGAAATGTGAGACCTATGCTGCAAATGACAACTGACAATAGAGATGAAATTAATTAACAAGAAATTATAAAAAGATTATGTTGGAGCAAGCATTTGAAAGATAACTCACTTGGAAATGATAATTTAATCTTGATCATTCAGTGCGAGGAGGAGGAAAGATGGACAGCTTGAATTCAGAGCCTTCAAAAGATTTATTTTCCTTTTCAGCAGAAATTTTCTTGGCAGCACCAACTGCAACTGGGCAAGTAGTCAAATCCAACATCTCGAAGCTCTGTATTTTAGCCAGTTCAATTGGAATTTCACGAAGCTTGTCACAGTGCTTGAGCACAAGGCCTCTAAGCTTGGGGTAGTGATGGGATTTAGCCTGCCAGAAAGCTAAATCTGTCCCTTCAATGTGCAAGAATTGAAGAGAGGGAAAACCTCCAACTCCATCTTCTTTCCAGGAGTTCCCAATAAATGCACGATGTTTTAGCTTGAGAACCTCAAGCTTCCTTAGCGATCTGAGAGTAGAGATTTGTTCCCATCCGAGGGAAGTCTTGCACAGTGTGAGGCTTGTAAGTCCAGATGGGAATCGATCACCTATAGGTAGGCAATTCAGTTGCTCTGCCTCATCGTTTACTAATTTCAGCTTTCCAAGATGTTTCATGTTCCTCAAACTATCAAAAAGTCCCTCTTGTTCAAAAAGCGAGGCTAGTTTCCCACGGATGCCCAACTTCTTCAGATTGGGAGCCCGCTTATGAAGTTCCTTGCAACTTTCCACTGAGATTAAGCCGAGTGTTTGAAGCTCATTTGCACTGTCAGTGGACTTGAGCAAGGTAGCAGAGGCATTTGTCTTGAAATGCCTCAAGTGCTTCATCTTCCATATGTTCGCTTTAACATCAAGGGTACGAGATGTGGTGTCGATGATAAGAGTTTGTATGTTCCAAATCTTGTTGAAATATGGAGAAAGCATAGACAACGTGAAGGACAAGGCAATGTACCTCATATTAACCAAATTGTACAGCTCAGTATCAATTGATTCCAATATGAAGGGTTGAATATCAAAAACTCTGAGCAACTTAAAGGCTTGAATGATCATTGCGCTTTCCTGCGCAGACAGGGGATAGGGATCCTTGGAGAAACAAACAAATGAGCGAACACTAGGAGCAGAAGGTTTTGATGAGATATAGCGCTGGTAATCGGAATGAATAGAAAGACGGCGGCATGAGATTCGAGGTACACATTTTCCTGCTTCGTCGAGCTTGATCTCTTGGAGAAAACTTTCAGTTTCGGCTTCCTTGCGGCAGAAATCACGCAAGGTATCATGAATCTGGCATGTTTTAACATTACCATCAGGTCTCAACTTGACAGATTTGATTAAGTTTCTACTAATAAGATCCTTCAAATAATTCTGTCCAATAACCTCTAATGGAGTATGTGCAACATTCTGTTGTACGAATCCTTCTCCTATCCACATGCGGATCAATCTTGAAGCTGAAATCTCATAGTCTTCTGGGAACAACCCCAGATAAAGAAAGCAATGTCGCAAGTGGTGAGGTAAATTCTCGTAACTCAATGATATGAATTTTGTCATGCGTTCTCCCACGTCGTGCTCAGCGACATATGAGGTCACATGTTCGGACACTTGTACCCAGAACTCTTTTTTATCCACATTTGAGTCTGATGATGCGTAAAGGATGCCTCCTATGACTACTATCACAAGTGGCACTCCACCACAATCATTTGCAATTTTTTTTCCGACTTCTTCCAATTCAAGAGGGTATTTGAGCTCGCCGAGTGCCTCCAACCGGAACAGCTCCCAGCTTTCTTCTGGATTAAAGGGACGCAATGGCACGAAACGTCTTGGCTTACTAGCAAATTGTCCCACATTCTCATGACGACTGGTAATCATGACTTTACCTCTACTTTCTTTTAACGGCAGAGCCCTTTTAAGTTTTTCCCAATCAAGTTCGCTCCAAACATCATCCATCACTATTAGGAAACTGCCGCTCTGGAGATAAAGGGCAACAATTTCGGCTAATTCATCGTGATCTTTGGCGCGCATGTTGTCGTCTAGAGTGGTAAAATTACTGAGAATGCGTAGAAAGATTTGTTTCTCCGTGAACTGTTGTGAAACAGGAACCCATATGCGGGTGGGGAACTTTAAGATGATTGTAGGATCATGAAAAATCTTCCATGCCAGCGTCGTCTTGCCCAGCCCAAACATACCAGTCAGAGAAATGACATCAAGATAGTCGGTTTCTTTAGTCAGACGTTTTATGAGGTCTTCTGTCACGTCTTCAAAGCCCACCACATTATTGTCCTTTCTTGGTGGTCGAGTCTGTTTGAAAAGTTTACTTTCAGAACACGAGTTCAAAGGTATGTAGGGAGAAATTACAAGCGTTAACGCTTTCTAAGACTCTAAGTCTTTAAAAATAAACCCTAGGTCAACAATACTTGTATCAATTTTATGGAAAAATGTTAGAATAGTACATGAACTATGCCACGAGTCCCTCAAACATTTATAATCAGCTCAATTGGAAATCCCCACTAACTATCTTGGTCGATGCCAAAGGCAAGAACCTAAAACCTAAGAAAAGGATGTATGCCATTGTGCATGTACAGTGCGGTGCAGAAGAAGAAGAAGAAGAAAAAGCTCAATTGGAAATCCTTACTATCTTGGTCAATGCCAAAAACAAATTCCTAGTGCAAGAACCTAAAACCTAAGGAAAGGATGTATGCCATTGTGCATGTACAGTGTATATGAAGAAGAAGAAGAAAATGATGAAGCTTAAAAACTGTATATTCATATATGCTTTAACGTTTTACATACTGAACTATATATAGGTTACAGCACTTATAAGATTATGATACATATGAAAGATATGGTTGGAGATATGATAGCTATTTGGATATATCTTGAACTTATTTCTTCTTATCCTTTGACAACAAAGGCACGATCTAGCTTCCGTTTCTAGTTTCAAGCTTTTTATGTGATTGTTAGTTTCTCAAACATGAGCTCTGACCGTGGTTCCTACTAAATGCAGGAACGACCTGATAGCTATGATATTGAAGTGATCACTGGAGACGAATCTAAATACATCGAGATGGTAAATAGTGCGTTATAATTTCAGACTTTAGGGTTAGATTCTCTTACTTATTCTTGTTGACAGGATCTCATGTTGGGCATTGCTGATCTTCACACCCCGGAGGCCGTTGCTGCAGCCGAGTCTGCAATGGCCGGTTATCAACCACCCGTTCCTCTGGAGGAGAGCAGCAGTGGATCAGAAGACGAAGATAGCAGTGATGACGAAGAAGATGGGAATGAAAAACCAGATACTGAAGCTGGCTCAGAATCTGCGAAGCTTGGGTTGAAGGTAGGAGATTCTTCGTGTCAAGAATGGAAGAAACAGAAGCCCAAGATCATGGAGCTCGCGTAGAATGGCCATTGCCAAATTATGCAGCAAAAATCTCAACAATTGACATTTGTTTCAGCTATGGATATGGTGAGATGCTTGCTTGATACTAAGTTTCAAGCATGTGGTTTGATCATTTATGCCTTTGTTTTTAGTCATAATGCTTCTTAGATGTGAGGATTGTCGACAATATTTTCGATTAAGCTTCTAAATTAGCTCATTTTTATAAATTAATTCTAATTTGTACCACAAAAAGAAAGCTAGAAAGGAACTCCCACATATATTTTAATAGTTGGTCGATCTTATCCTATCAACTTGCCCTACTATCATCCTAATTTTTCTTGTACCCTTTTAATTTTTGATGAAAAATATTATTTTTTCCTTGGATCTTTATGGTCCACGTCAACTATTACTTTCATTTTAGTATGCGGAAAATAATATTGTGTTCCCATGAATGAAACAAAATTAGAATTGTTGGAAAGTGCAGTGTCCTTTCCCCATGGGACTTGCTCAATTCACACTATAAAGTAGCTCATATTTATGATTATATTTTAATTCATTATACAGTTTGGTATATATATGCCCCTTAGCTTATTTATCTTGAAAAGGGAAATTTCAAATAGAAAGAAAAGAAAAAGTCCTTTTTCTGATGGAGCAGCTAAATTTTGTTATAAAAAATTCCCTCAGTATTTTAAAAAAAGGAAAAAAAGTCTCCTTTTATTACAATAAAAAGAAAAAGAAAAAGAACAAAAAAAGTCTCCTCCTCCCAACTCCAAAGTCATTGTTTAACCCAATTTCCACTCCAAAATACTTTATATAAACCATTCAATATCACCTCACCTGCCACAATTAAAATTGCTGGCCCAAAGTCTTCTCTCACTACATACCACCTCTCTCTCTCAAAAATCATGGCTCATTACAATGATCAAATCAAGAACATGAAAAACCATTCAGACAGATTCAAATATCTCAAGAAGATCACTCAAATCCTCCTCCCACTCTCTCTTTTCTCTCTCTTCCTCTCTCACTCCTCTCTCACTCCTCTCTTTCTCCAATCCTATGACCATCTCGACTTCAACTTCAAATTCAAACTCTTCACCTACACAACTGAGAGAAACTGCATCTTCCTCTTATGCAATGGGATTCTTGTTTTCATCATACAATCATCCGGCCTCATTAGCAAGGTCACGCCCCTCGATTCGGGCCCAAATACTGCAAGAACACACGATGATGTGGCCGCGAAAAATGGCGATGGTGCAAGATTTGAACAGAGCAAGAAAAAGGATGCTGAGAAAGTAGCAATTCTTGAAGAAAAAATCAATTTTGATGCAGATTTAATTGAAGAAGATTTGCAGGTGGAAAAATGGGATGAACGTGATGATGAAGTAGAAGATGACGAAGGGATTGATACAGAAGAATTGAAGAGGAAATGTGAAGATTTTATCAAGAAAGTGAAGATGGAAATTCAAAGTGCATGAAATAAATTCACTAGTGTATATATATTGTGTAACAAAAATGATTTTGTTTTTAGACCAAAATCTATTGTTATTGATTTTTCACTTGATGCAATCGTAGTAAATTTTACGAATCTCGAAAGAAATTTTTATTATTTTATTTCATTAGTTTAAATCACACTGAATAATCATTAGTTATATAGATCAATAAGTCAATAATTGTAGTTGGAGTGAAGGACATTATATTCAAAGTGCAATAATATATATGGAGGAAATTTCAAGGATTGGGACAGGCTGTGTGTGTTACTGTAGAATAGGTAGATGAAGATTAAATAAAACAAGATTAGGGGTCCCTTCAAAAAGATTAATTAATGTTCATTTTTGTAGTTAATATTTGGTTATGGGAAATTTAATACGAGTAGGGACCGATTAAGATTGATTTTGAAAAGTAGTTGAAGGATTGATAATCCTCACTGGAAATAGACAGCAATACTTAGGAAATTAAGGGAGTATGTATATGTATACAAGGGAATATACTGAATAGCTTTAAAAAAATTGAATGATGAAGCTTGTTAAAATTTGCATATTTATACAATAATGAATAAACACTTTATAGAATAATTAATAGCTGTAAAAAAACAAAACTAAACTATAGGAAAAGCCATCTAAAAATGGGGAATACCGAATATCTGGTCTTAAATTTATTTACATAATTTATACTACCAAGAATAGCAAAAGTTGGTATCTTGTAAAATTATATATTGTCTAGTCTAACTATAGTGGGGCAATGTAAAGAAGAAATAAATATTACTAAATAATATACAAAGCATAGACTTAATTATTAATTTATTCTGATGTTTGTAATAATGAGTCTATACTCCCTCTGTTTCTTATTGGGCCTTCTATTTGAATTAGGCTAAACCCTACTACTTAGAAAACCCCAAAAAGGTAATTCCATGACTTCAAGATCTAATAAATAAAATTGGCCCCCAATTTTATTTATTTATTTATTTATTTATTAATATATTATTTTGCTTGTTCAAGATTGGATAATGTAGAAAGAGAAAGATTCTGGACCTGATATAATGGATTATGTGTTTGAATTAGTTTTTCCTACAACAACAATGTCTGTCAGTTACACCCAAAAGCCACACTCAGAATCTAAAACATGGAGAAAAAAATTAAAATCAATTAAATATTCCAAGCAATTGAATTCCAATTTTGGAGCCCATAATATTCTTGAATGAAAGGTGTGATTTTTGCAGAGATATAACGCTTCCACCAAAAAAAAAAAGAATCGAGAAAAATATTGTTTTGGAGCCTGCTTTTTTGAAATGTTATGGCTAAATTATTGAGCAATCCTTGTTGTCATTCATCATCTTCAACCACATTTTCTTGTTTCCACGATGAGAGTTTGTGTAGTTCAAGAACGATGGCGGCTTTACCAATTTTAGGCCATTTCTCGAAGTGGGCTCCCAACAATTTTGCAAGAATTCAGCTCAGAAGCAGCGATTTTGAGCTGAGGTAATCCAATTGGTATCCTCTTAATGCTGTTTCTTTGCAAGATGGTATGATTTCATTGTCTGCAGCAGTGATCTTATGTCTGTTTCTTGATTTGTGTGTGTGTGTTTTGAATTTTATACTTTATGGCTGTTTGGTGAATCTTTTATGCAAATTTTGATTGATTCATGTAATTTCATGTGTGGTATTCTGAATTTTTGATGCAGTTTATAGTTTGTTAGATTTTTAATCATTTTATGATGAAATAGAACCTCTATGAGTTACATTTGAATATAGAAAACCATGAATCTTGATATGAGTTTTAAATGGTTGTATAAGTTATTTCTAGCCAAGCACGCAAAATTCAGCGCAATCCAAGAAAGGTTCTTAACAAATTAATCAAGAAATTATCACTTTAGTTTTGTGTGATTCTCAGGAGAGTTGAGCATTTGAGAATTTTTTTTTCTTATCTCTGTGTGCCTTTAGTGAATTTCATGTGATGGTGGGAGGTTCAAGTTCAACTAGTGTGTGTGTGTTTCTTCTTGATTATGTTTTGGTTCGATTCATAAATCGTGGCTGCTGTGTATATAGAGGGTTTAGTTGACAATCCCCTTGCAGAAGAAGCCAATTTTTCTTATTCAGCAGAAGGGGATTCTACTCTAAGCATCACAGTTGTTGGTGCATCGGGCGATCTTGCAAAGGAGAAGATTTTTCCTGCTTTTTGCTCTCTATTATGAGGATTGGCTGCCTGAGGTGTGGTTTGATGGTTAGAAGTGTTCGAGTTCATGTTAGTGAATAATGCTGCTACTGTTCAAATTTCCATTTCTACAGAATTTTGTCATTTTTGGTTATTCTCGGACCAAGTAGAATGATGAGGAGTTGAGAAACATGATCAGCAGAACCTTGACTTGCAGGATTGATTAGAGGTTTATCCATTAGACGATAATATTAACTAAAAATACGAATTGCTAATGTGTGATATTTTGAAGTATAATTGTTTTGTATTGTTGTTTTCCAGAGAAAGCTGTGATGACAAAATGACACAGTTTCTAAAGAGATGCTTTTATCATTCAGGTCAATACAATTCGGAGGAACACTTTTCTGAATTGAATTGCAAACTGAAGGAAAAGGTGGTGCTAACTTCTTTTTCGTATTCAGTTGTATGCACACACGCATGATTACTTTGTGTAAGCATAACCTCAACGTCTCTACCCCAGAAAACATGATTACGAATCAGTTTACTATGAAGATTGGATGAATCGAGTTTTATCCCAAGTTATTCTGATCACTTTATGTGAGCTTCTTGTGCAGATGTGTGTTTGAGGTTGTACATATATCTTCCTTTGTGTTCCTGTTTTTTGTCCTGCAGCTGTAAATACTAGTTGGCATAAATCTCAAGATAAGAAGAATATTAGTAAAACAAATTGAAAAAAAAATCTTTTGACTATGCTGTTTTGAATATCAATCCATGTAGCCTTAATTTCATGATAGTTTTAGTTTCTGTGATATGAGAAATTGCAAATCAATGTTGACAATGATGTTAATGTAATGTTTTTGCAGGGTGGTGGATTATCGAATAGGTTGTTTTATTTATCGATTCCTCCAAACATATTCGTGGATGTGGCCCGTTGTGCTAGCATGAGAGCTTCTTCGACAACTGGATGGACAAGGATGATTGTAGAGAAGCCATTTGGTCGGGACTCAGAGTCGTCTAAGGAGCTGAAGAGATGTCTAAAACAGTTTCTCAACGAGGACCAAATATTCCGGTATATGTCTTGCTGTGCAAGAAGAGTTACATCGTCGTTTTATGGAGAAGTTAACTGGCTTGAGTTTATTGCAGAATTGAGCATTATTTGGGCAAGGAGTTGGTTGAGAACCTATCAGTACTTCGTTTCTCAAATCTTGGTCGAGAGACTACATCTGCAATGTCCAGTTCATCTTCTCAGAAGATTTCGGAACTGAAGGACAAGGAGGGTAAGGCTCTTTAAAACAACCTAATAGTTTTCACTAAAAATTCTCTTCTTGAGGTTCTTGATTTTGAACTGTCCCTTACATCGTTTCCAGCTACTTCGACAACTATGGAATAATCCGAGATATTATGCAAAACCATCAGCTGCATATATTAGCATTGTTTGCAATGGAGACTCCTGTCAGCTTGGATGCTGAAGATATAAGGAACGAGAAGGTATTCAAATGTGTTTTCACTTCTTTGAAACTTCGAACTAAAAATCTGCGATAATATGCATTACAATGTAAATGCATTTGAATCAGGTGAAAGTTCTGCTTTCAGTGAAGCCGTTGCTGCTTGAAAACGTGGTTGTTGGCCAGTACAAGGGGCACAGCAAGGGTGGAAAATCGTACCTAGGGTATACAGACGATCCTACTGTACCAAATAATAGCGTTACTCCTACATTTGCTGCTGCGGCCCTCTTTATCAAT